>CM064531.1:45881075-45991632 GCA_032716605.1 Paralithodes platypus | reverse complement strand
GCCTGTGTCCTATCGGTCAAGTAATTTCATAAGCCAGAATGATCTGTTCAAATTGAAAATGTAAAAAATTGCAAACTAAACAAACCAAAAATTGGGACAAGGACAATATAAAGTCAAATTAAAATTATCAAAATCGCTATGTGGGAAACAACGCTTGCTAAAATGAAAATTATATAAATAAAAGAAACACAATCCACCACATAGGGTGTACATTACGAATCAGGAGCAAGTTAATCTGTGTCCCAAGCAAAACCTAATCGCCTCTAAACCCTAACGCCCAATATAACAACGCACTATCGTCACGTTAAAGGACGGTAGTCAAGGTTTGGGAAAGCCCGGGACGTTGTATGGGAAAATTTTTACTAAACTCTGCATGAATAAGAAAACTAAAAAAATATGT
This sequence comes from Paralithodes platypus, assembly GCA_032716605.1. Classification (NCBI taxonomy): domain Eukaryota; kingdom Metazoa; phylum Arthropoda; class Malacostraca; order Decapoda; family Lithodidae; genus Paralithodes; species Paralithodes platypus. The sequence continues at coordinate 45,991,232 of CM064531.1, read as the reverse complement.
TAATTTTTTTTGCATTTTTCTAGGAAAGAAAGATTGAGATGGACACTGTCGACAAGACATTTAGTACAAATCAAGCAGGGTTTAGTTAAAGACACTTTTTTTTTGTTATCCATATTAAGTATATATTTTATTAGTTAATTCAAAGAGTGATGCTGTTGTCCGTTGATAAATTTTGGCACGAAAAAAAACCATGTTGACTTATAGAAAGCAGAAGATGTTTGTGTTTTCCAAGTCGGACCAATATACTGATTGTGGCGACCTCCCCTTCTCTATAAAAAAACTTTTTGATAATATTGGGAGGAACGTGTAGAAGTTTGAATGGGGTTCGATAATTACCAACACAATCTTTGTCCTCCATTGTTATTAATATTGGTGAATTTAAATTATAGCATGCTTCCACATATTTTTCGGGAATACTTACCAGTTACTACCTACGAGGGTGTTTATCTATACAGTTTAAGTAAGAGATCTTTGTAACATACAATGCATCTTTTAACAATTCTGAAGAGAAATCCCATCAGAAACCACAAAGCTTTTCGTGTCTTTAAGCTGCTTAAATGTTAGAATTATAGTATTTGTGTCAATTGGTTTTGATCTAAAAAAGATTGTTAACAGTTGTAGAAGTCTCATATCGTTGGTCGTATTCCTCATGCTGTTGTCTAGTGTAATGTTTATTTTGTGATTCTCATGACGATGAGTTTGCCTACATTTTGCAAAGAAACGTTTTAATTTTGGCTTCCTAACTCTTTCTATCGTGTTATCAAAGGATTGGAGAGTACGTTGAAGATTTCTTATTACTGGGAACTATTTGTTTTATTAATTTCCAAGTTGAATGCTGTTATCACCTTTACCAATTATTAAATTGGTCATGGTAAAACTTTACTTTGTTTGTTTCCTGCTATGAGGAGACTTGACTCTTTTTTTTCTCAGTTTTATACTTTGACTCTAGATCTCTGTTTTGTCTATCGCTGTTTTAATGGCAGCTTGTAGCTTATTTCCCTTCGCTTATTGCGGTTTTTAATGGTGTTGTTTATGGACCAAGGCGTCATAGGGCGCTTTTTATCGTCCTTTGTTCGGTATTGAAGCACATTTATCGAGGACCATTCTATAAAATACGTTGGTAAATATTTCTACCTGTTGTTTATCTAAATCTCAGTCATCACCAGTCAGTATCAGAGGAGAAAGTAGGAGAGAGAGAGAAGGAGGAGGAGGGGAGGAGAGAGGAGAGGAGGAGAGATAGAGGAAGGTGCGAGAGCGAGGACGAAAGAGAGAGAGAGGAGGGTGGAGAGAGGAGGGAGAGGAGAGAGAGAGGCCAGGGGAGGTGGAGGAAGAGGATGAGATGGGAGGAGAGCGGAAGAGATCTCAGAGAGGAGAGAGGAGGAGAGGAGAGAGAGAGACGAGAGGAGCAGCGAGAGAGAGGAAGAGAGCGAGAGAGAGAGAGGAGAGGAGGGATGACTGAGAGGAAAGGGAGAAGGAGGATGGAGGGAGGAGAGAGAGAGAGAGGGAGAGGAGAGAGAGAGAGGAAGAGAGGAGAGAGGAGAGGAGAGAGGAGGAGTGAGAGAGAGAGAGAGGAGAGAAGAGATAGAGGGAGGGAGAGAGGGAGAGAGAGGAGGACGGAAGAGAGGAGAGAAGGAGAGAGGGGGAGAGAGGGAGAGCGAGAGAGAGAGAGAGGAAGGCGAGGAGGAGGAGGGAGGAGAGAGGGGCCGGAGCGAGAGAGAGAGGAGGAGAGAGTGGAGAGAGAGAGAGAGAGAGGAGAGGCGGAGAGGGGAGGAGAGCGAGAGGAGAAGGAGAGGAGGGGGGAGAGGAGGAGGGAGAGAGGAGAGATGAGGGGAGGAGGAGAGGAGGGGGAGGATGGGGGAGAGTGGAGAGAGGAGGGGAGAGAGAGGAGGAGAGAGATGAGAATGAGAGGAGCGAGAGAGATGAGAGAGGAGGGGGAGATGAGGAGAGGGGGAGATGAGGAGGAGAGGAGAGAGAGATGGAGAGGAGAGAGGTGGGAGGCGAGAGAGAGCGAGGAGGAGGAGGATGAGAGAGAGGAGAAGGGAGGAGAGAGGAGATGAGGGAGGAGGAGAGAGAGGAGGAGAGAGAGTGGGGAGGCGGGGACGGAAGAGGAGAGAGGGAGGAGTGAGGAGGGAGAGAGAGAGGAGAGAGGGAGATGAGGAGAGACGAGAGAGAGAGAGAGAGGGGTAAGAGAAGAAGAGAGGAGATAGAGAGAGAGAGAGAGAGAGAGAGAGAGATGGGGAGGGAGAGAGATGAGAGGGGAGAGAGAGAGAGATGAGAAAAAAAAGAGGAAAAAAAGAGAGAGAAGAGAAAGAAGAAAAGAAAGGGACAGAAAGAAGAAGAAAGAAGACGAAAAATAGAGAGAGAGAGAAAAACACTATGGGACTCGTATACAAGTAGACTAGATAACACTTGCATTAGAAATAACTTTGCTTTTATGGATTAGAATACAGTGTGATTAAAAATATCCTTAAAACCCTCACCAGTAGAGTATTAACTCCTGCACCCTAGACATAATTTACAGGTTTTGTAGTTTTTAACCCAATTTCTCTCTCTAAAGGAAAGGCATGTGGAAAACCCATGAACTGCGGAAAACTATGCAAAAAATAATAAAAATATAAAGGTCAAGTTGTGGGAGGATAGGGGGGGGGGGTCTATCTATCTATCTATCTATCTATCTATCTATCTATCTATTGCCGGACGCCTTATTCCCCTTAACCCTCCAGCCCCGGCTACGCATTACATAAATATTCCCCGAAATCCGGGGGTTTTGGCCGAAAAACGTCTATGCCTAGGCTACCGTATCTTTGTTATTCTGACTGCTTCCGCATTCCCGCGCATCCCCAAGCGTAAATGTGTTTCGTACCTGTAGAATGGCATTAAGTAGAGCTCGAAAAAGTCAACTGGTTCAGTTGTGATGATGATTTCATTGGAGATAACTTTATGGCAAAAACAGCCACTTTACACTACTTTTCGATACTTAACAATAACATACAGGCACACACGAACAAGCGACGCACTCCTTCTTGTGGCCGGAGATGCGGGGCGTCGGTCCAGCCGGCTGTTGTTTACATGCGTCGGACGTACGCCTCGCACACCAAGCTTACAGGCTTTGAGCTCATGGGTGTTTAAGAGCCCTTTCGGGTAGCTCGGGTGTGTTTTTTATGGGTGTTCAAGAGCCCTTCCGGGTCTGATGGGTTAATGAGGGTGGCCATACACAGAAGACCCCCAAGCGGACCTATTCCCTGTAAGAGGGACAACCGCAGCCAGTTTACTGAAGGACTTACAGGATTAACAACTCAATTTAGGATCCGTCCAACTCCGAGGCCCTCTGTGTATCTTGTTAGCACTATTTTTCTCCAGTGGTAATCGGCTAGTCCATCCACTAACCTACCTTACACTTAGATAAGCAGTATGAATTTGTATCAGGTTTACTCCCCTAGACAGGTTGCCGACCAAGGCTGACGAGTCCCATTCACCTGGTAGGGGGGGGGGGGGGGTAAAGGGGGGAAAATGGAGGATGTGGTATGGAGAGATGCCACTACTTTCTATGTGTCACCCATTTTTGAGACATTTCAGCAGAACCACATGAGCTTCACAACAGAGCTCTTATAGGGCAGGGTCGAAGGATGAGGCAAGAACTGCAACACTGCAGCACAAATAAAGTGAGCAAGGGCGAAGAATGAAAGATCAGGACTAAGGTAGGAAAAAATCACAGCGAGATGCAAAAAAAAAAAAATGCACTACTGAGCGAAATCAAGCAAGCTCGGCCACAGTAGCAACCGAAGAGACAAATCAGGTCAGGAGCCTACTACCTAGCCATATAGGCTGCACGAGGACAACCGAATGGGACAGAATAAGAATAGAGGAGGAAAAACATAGAAAGAGGAATGAAAAACTACACAAAATTACTATTAGTCAAGCCAACGACAAAAGCTTGAGGAGAGAGGGAAAGGAAAACTCCTAGACCCTCCTACATAAAGCCCCAGTCGCCGGCCCCAAAGCCCCCCCAACTTTGTCAAGGGGCGTAGTAGTAGGGGGGTTATCGCCAAACATTGTTTTCTTGCAGTAGATCCTCTGGAAAAAGGCAAACTAGGCCTGTGTATCCAGCTCAGTACCAGTACTTGCACTGCTGCGGTCGTTCACGGTGTTGGCGGCGGCGGCGGTACCAGACGCAAAAATTTTACTATTCTGTAGTTTTGCTTTATAATCAAACTTCAAATCTTGTCTTCCCCATGCTTTATCAAGATTACTTTCAAACTCCCTTATTGATTCGGAATCGAGTACATACTGGGGCAGTGCGTTCCACTCATTTACCACTTTATCACAAAATGAGTTTTTTGCCTTCTCAAGCCTATTTCTTTCTTTGTAAATTTTCTTAGAGTGTCCTCTCGTTCTTGTTCCCTCCCGCATCAAGAAGATACCTTCACACACATCCTCATCATACTTTCCTGACACTATCTTAAAAGTCTATATCATATCCCCTCTCTTTCTCCTATATGCCAGTGTCATCAACCTCTGCTCAAAGCCCTCATTCTTCAACGTTGGTACTATTGTGTTAATTGTGAATACCTGTCTATAACATGATACAGAAACACATCAGTTTCATACATATTCTTATATCAAGTATGGAGAAATCAACTGCTAGGGGATTAAACTTTCCGCCATGCTAAAGATAATGGATTAAGACGTTCCCGGCGTGCAGGGGTTAACCCCTCCTGCCCGGTTGTCATTTTAAAATGACACCGCGGCAGATGGGCAGGAGCCCGGGTGTCATATTAAAATCCGTAAGCTTTAAGGCCTATTAAGCGTGGTTTGAAAGCCGTGCGTCGAACCGTATGTAAACAATCCGGTCGGAGCGATGCGCACCTTCCAAAACAAGAAGGAGAAGTCCGACTTTTGTTGTTATTGTTTTGGAGAACAAGAACAAGTCTTTGTTTTTGTCTGAGTACTTGCAAAGAAGAAACCTGGATTTAAATGGCATTGCACTGTTTGCGATACCACCCCCCTGGCTGCAAAGGACGCAGCAATTAGTCAGCAGACCTTGGATGACCTGACGGCTGCCCTAGTTGAAGTGAAGACTGCCATTGTAAACGAAGTGAAGGGTGCCCTTGCTGCGGTGGCCGTGGAGATAGAGAGTATTGGTAACAGAATGGATATCCTTGAGACTAAAGTTGCTGCCCCCGACATTCCCTTGTTTGCCAAGATAGTTCAACAAACATTTGAAGAGACCAAAAAGGAGCCGACCAAACGCACCACTGAGGTGGTAGATGGTGGAAAGAAAAAAACTGTCTGGGATCATCAGGTCCTGGTAGTGAAGCCAAAAGACCGATCCTCCGAGCCAGTAAGCCCACCAGATACAAAGGCAATCGAGAGTGCTTTGGCTTCGGTTCCGGTTAACAAGAACTGATTCAGGTGTACTGGTGGTACGACTTCCATCCAAGAAAGCCAAAGAAGATGCAGGAAGGGCCATCAATCAGTGTTTGGGGGTGGACAGTGCCTTCAGTGTCTCCGAACCAAAGAAGATGATGCCAAAAATGAGTCTGGTAGGCATTGCTAATGACGCTGAGGATAATGAGATCATTCCCAGCATCCTCAACAAGAACCCAAGAATAAAGTCCTGGTCGACGATGGCTTAGCTATGAATTTGCAATTCACCAAGCAAAAGAGTGATGCACACACAAAGACTGCGGTAGTAAAAATGTCACCTGAAATACGCTCTTCCATTGTGGATGATGGCAATTCTGTGTATGTTGGACTTGTGAGATGTCGTGCATACGATCGCTTCTGGGTAACACAATGTTACCATTGCCAGGGCTTTGGCCATACCAGTGACAGGTGTTATCGGAAAAATGAGGATCCAAAATGCAACTTCTGTGCCGGTACTCATAACTCAAAAGACTGCACCAACAAGACTTCCCCCAAATGTATAAATTGTATGAGCTCCACATCAGTTATGGAGCCGCCAAATCATTTCGCCTCAAGTAGAAATTGTCCTCTAATGACAGCTCAGAGAAATAAAGTTATTGAAAACACCAATTTTGTAGGTTCAAAAAACTGAAAAATGCACACGGGAGCCGGTTGAAACTGGGTCTGTTGAATGTTCGTTCCTTGCGTAACAAAATGGATCATATTTGCGAGATCTTGGATGAATTATGTCTCACTGAGACCTGGTTGTTCGAGTCAGATCTGAATATTATCCAGGTGGCATTGCCTAAAACCCATTCCATAATAAATGTTCCTAGGCCTAGGGGAGATCATCCGGGTGGTGGAGTGGCAGTTGTCTACTCCACATCTCTGGTGAATATCTTGCAAATAAGCCATAACCCAGCCCCTCTTTATTATGAACTGTTGGAAGTGGAAATAAAACTCCATCAACAAATTCTAAGAATGGCAGTTTCTATAGGCCTGGCCATCGTGGCACAGATAGGGGTTTTATGGAAGAGTTTGGGCAGTTTCTCAAGGACTTTTCTGCTAAAACCGGAAGACTTTTGATATGTGGAGATTTTAATTACTGGGTTGACAGCCCTCATCTGAAGCCATTCTCTCCTGAGTTCCTTGAGTTGACTGATCAGAACAATTTTGTAAACCATGTGTCCCACCCAACTCATATCTTAGGGGCGGGTGTCCAACCCCGAAAGGAGTTGAAATAGGGGAGCTATCCCCCCGCCAAAGGCGGCTTTCTAGGGCCTTTCCTAGCTCATGCTAAAGAGGATTGGGTTCTAGTCATGTGGTGATGGGCTGGTCTATCAGAGTGAGAACTGAGCGATCTCTGCCATACCCATAGCTTACTCTGACTGTTCCTTTTACTTAAATATTTTCTAGATCTCAAGTGACGGCGTCTCTAACGTGGATTGACTTCCCAATCTACCAAGATTGGAAGCCAAAGCGTCACATTTTTCCTTTGCCCCTCAACTTTCTCTTCATAATTGCTGAGGGGCACAGGGCCCTGGGTGGGTCTTTGGTTTCCCGGGCGTTTCCGCACCCTCCTCAGCTCCCCGCCATGGAGTGGCTTCGGTCACCCAGGCTTTATTGTGGTCGGCAAGGAGGGTTCTGTGGGGGCGCTCGGTTATGACCTTGGCCTTGCTCGGGGCCTTGGGGCTGTTCGGCCACGCAGCTTGGGGAACAACAACAACAACAACAACAACAACAACAACAACAACTCATATCTTAGGACACACCCTTGACTTGGTTTTCTCTCCTGTGGGTTGTAATGGTGTTCTGGATGTTGATGTTGAGAATGCTGACCCTAATACCTCTGATCATGCTTTGATTACTTTCAGCTTTGATTTCCCTAAGCCACTCACACATGAAAAAGTAATCAGATTTAGAAATTATAAAAATACAGACCAAAATTTGGCTAGCAGTGAAGTAAAACAGTACTTGGGAAGTATTGATACTTCCAACCTTACTTCAGATGAGCTGGTGGAGGTACATGGAAATGCACTTAAATTAGTGTTCGATCATCACTGTCCAGAAGTAGAGAAGAAAATCATAGTACGAGATGATTCACCCTGGTATAGCACTCGAGTTAAATTTCTTAGAAGAGCGCGTAGAAGAGCTGAACGTGAATGGCGGAAAAATAAAACAGACTCTACATGGTTGCAATATCTGTCAGCCAGAAGAGCTGTGGTCCACACAATCAAAGATGAAAAGAAAGTGTATTATCAGGGAAAAGTTGACTCATGTGGTAACGACCAGAGGAGGTTGGCTTCAATTGTAAACAGTTTACTTGGAAAAACAAGTCAGTTTAAGACCTTCTGTACCCGATGCCGAGTTGACTGCCAACTTTGTGGCATTTTTTGCTGGCAAGATAACTCGCATAAGACAGGAACTGGATGATGCTTCTGTTGGTGAAGAACTTTCAGTTGTACTCCAACCCCGACACATTCCTAATAATGTCCTCTCATCCTTTCACTCAGTAGAGGTGGACATGATCTCGTCCTACATAAGAAACCTCAATAAAACATTTTGCCCGTTGGATCCCATAAATGTTTCCAAGCTACCAAGAGTCTATGATCACACAGTTGAGTTTATTTCCAAAATAATTAATAAGTGCTTCTCTGAAAGTAGCTTCCCACATTCTGAAAAGCATGCACTACTCCGACCTACTCTAAAGAAACCTGGACTTGATGTTGAGAACATGTTGAACTATCGTCCTATCTCCAACCTGTCCTTCATATCAAAGATATTAGAGCGTGCAATACTTGACCAATTACAATCACTACTTCAGCAGAATGAAACTATCCCAATTTTTCAGTCTGCTTACCGACAGCATCATTCAACTGAAACAGCATTGATTAGAGTACATAATGATCTAGTTGAGAACATTTGCAATGGTGTGGCCTCACTATTGGTCTTGCTTGATCTCTCTGCGGCCTTTGACACAGTGGATTACGAGTTGTTATTGAGTGATCTTTATGATTGTGGTGTGCGTGACTCCGCTCTCTTGCTTCTTGGGTCGTACTTGTCAGGTAGATCCCAGAGTGTGATGGTAAATCAAATGGTCTCGGAATTGACACCCCTGCAGTATGGTGTTCCGCAGGGATCAGTTTTAGGTCCTATCCTCTTTATAATTTATATCAGCAGTTTGTCTCTTCTGCTTCGTGCACATAATGTCACCTTTCACTTTTATGCAGATGACACCCAGATTTATGTGAGAATCACAAATATAGTTGATATACGGAGTATGATGGAATTGTTGATGTCTGATATCAAGAAGTGGATGAGAGACGAAAACTTAAACTAAATGATGGTAAAACTGATATTCTCATCATCTGAGGAAATAGAAGAGCTGATGATATAGTAGGTGCCCTCTCCATCAATGTGGGTGGATCTCAGCTGCGACCAGCCAACTCTGTTCGAAATCTGGGTGTATATGTGAACTCCCGATTAGATTTCAAAGAGCATGTAAACCAGATAGTTAAAAGTTGTTACTTGCACATCAGAAATCTCTATTTGGTGAAGCCGTTTATAACCAGACGTTGGTTCACTCATTGGTCTTCTCTCGTGTTGATTATTGCAATGCCCTGTTGGTGGGTCTTCCAAATTATATTTTAAAGAAAGTTCAGTCTGTTCTTAACAGGGCCGCAAGACTCATTTTTGGTGCTCCACCTAGAACTCCTACTAGTTAGTTATGTAGAGCAGATTAACCAGACCACTGAGCTCCATACGGAACTCCTACTACATCTCTTCACATAGAACTGCACTGGCTGCCAGTAAGAGCAAGAATAGAATTTAAGTTGTGTTTGGTGACTTTTAAGGTTCTCAAATTTGGTGAGCCTAGGTACCTTGCGGAGCTGCTCAGGCGCCCACCGGCACACCATGGTGTAGTTGTGCGTCATGACAATGACCCTTTTCGTCTTGATGAACCAAGGGCTTTCCAGCAGTCTTCTTTCTTTGAGAGGTTATTTTCCTACATGGCTCCGAGGTTGTATAACAGGTTGCCGCTGTCCATGAGACAACTGTGTTCTGTTGAATGCTTCAAGAGACAACTTAAGACTTTCCTCTTTGAGAGAAGCTATGATCTTGAAAGAGGTGTAATGACAGATGGCTATAGAGTTTAGGCTATTTTGCCACTGCTAGTGATTGTTAAATGTGTGTTGTATATAAGCCTTCTTTTGATGCATTGATTTTGTTCTTTTTTCTTTCTCTTTCCGAGCGCTAGTGAATTCTTCGGAAAAATTGGCGCTTATGAGAAATAAGTAACATGCTTATTATTATTATTATTATTGATATTGCTAACATCGCATTGAAACTTTCTCCACGAAAATCGTCATCACAACTAAACCAGTTGATCTAGAGAGCTCTACTCAATGCCAGTTTACAGATACGAAACAGGGCTACGTTTTGAGATGTGTTTGAATTATCTAGCAGTTAAAATAACAAAGATAAGGCTAGTCTATTAAGACGTTTTTCGGCCATATCTCCCGGGCTCTCAGTGCTGTCATTTAGAAGGTGAGCCCAGGGAGGAAGGGTTAAGGGGAGAAGGAACTTTTGTTTTTATTAATTCATTTATTCCTTTATTTCTTAGTTTTCTCGATAGACATCCATCAAGCTTAGAAAAACACCCCCTAGACCCCCCTTCAAGATAAATTTGTAAATTTTTTGGTAGAAAAATTCTTCTTAACATTTCAGACTCGCTTTCGTTCGCCAGGAAATAATCGACACCTAAATGGCACGAAAGGTCTTAAAATTGACAACAAAATGGGGCAAAAGGTATTAAAATCGCCAAACTAATGGGCCGAACATCTTATAATTTCAAAACAAATCGGGCTTAACACGAGGGAGAAAGGGGATCAGAAAAACGACCCATCTCCCCTTAACCTCAACAGTCCATCAGCCTCACCTTAAGAACAGTGTGGTAATCTACTCCAGGGTTTTGTAAGGTTCAGTTGGTTATTCTATGAAGGGCTTGAGTTAAGGGGGTAGTGGTTGTTCTTTGGTCTATTTAATCATTTATTTATTGATGGTTTAGTTTCCTCACTAGACCTCCATCAAGGCTAAAATAACACCCCCTAGACCCCCTTCAAGATGCAAAATCTTCAATACCAGTATGTACTGTACATTACTTCCACATACAGCAGTGATTTTGATAAGTTTGTTTGTCTTTATATTGTATGGTTTCTGTTTTTAATTTGCTTGTTTTGCAAGTTTTAGTTATATTTATAAGTTAAGTAAGATTAAAATATGACAGGGGTAGGGTATAGAGTATTAGGGGAACAAAACTGGTCCAAATTTATAGCTCAAAACAAGTCCAAAGTTCTCACCAGTAGAGCATTAAGGACTCTGATGTTGTGTTGGTGTGCCAGAGTTTGTACACACTCAGAGAACAGTGTGTTGATGTTTTCCTTGAGTCCCACCAGCTGCTCCGACGAACACCGACTGATCTCTCCCTCCAGGGCCGACATCTTGGGCTGCAGGTAAAATAATGAGATTCATAAGAACACCAGAGATTTCACAAACGGAGTCCCTCAGGGATCCGTCTTGTCACCAACTCTTTGCAATCTATACAAGCACGACCTACTCATACACCAACCCCGAAAGGAGTTGAAATAGGGGAGCTATCCCCCCGCCAAAGGCGGCTTTCTAGGGCCTTTCCTAGCTGATGCTGAGAGGATTGGGTTCTAGTCATGTGGTGATGGGCTGGTCTATCCGAGTGAGAACTGAGCGATCTCTGCCATACCCATAGCTTACTCTGACTGTTTCTTTTACTTATATATCTTCTAGATCTCAAGTGGCGGCGTCTTTTCCGTGGATTGACCTCCCTACTGCCAACCTAGAAGTTGGCAGATTGGGAGCCAAAGCGTCACATTTTTCCCTTACCCCTCAACTTTCCCTTCATAATTGCTGAGGGGCACAGGGCCTTGGGTGGGGCTTTGGTTTCCCGGGCGTTTCCGCACCCTCCTCAGCTCCCTGCCTTGGAGTGGCTTCGGTCACCCGGGCTTTGTTAGTGGTAAGCAGGGAGGATTTTGTGGGGGCGCTCATTTATGGCCTTGGCCTTGCTCGAGACCTTGGGGCTGTTCGGCCAGACAGCCTGGGGAACAACAACAACTCATACACCACATACCCCAGATACACTCAGCCTCTTACGCAGACGACATAACACTCACATAGCCTATACTGTATCTTACATTTCAAAACTCATTACGCCATCAGACAGTACACTAGAACCATACGGCTGGGAGAATGTAGATAGTAGAGAAGGGGTGTTGTAGATAGAGGAAGCTGTTGGAATGGCTTTGGTATGTGTGTTAATAGTCTGTATACGTCATCGAGGTATCCCCCGACTGGGTGCGAACATGATATACATGCTAGGACGTACTACTACACCCACTATATGGCCACCTTGGCTGGGATCAAACCCAGGTCAAGCATATTCACAAATGAGCGTGCTCTCCACTCGACCGCCGCGGCTCTATTTTCTACACATAGAGACGCAAGCAGAGCCGCACAACTCCTCCAATCGCACCTCAACACACTACACGACTGGTTCACCGCAAACAGACTCAAATTAGCCCCAGCCAAATCTACAGCGACCCTTCTCACAAACTGGACAGTAGAAGAGTCACATCCCTTGCCTCACCTTAAATAAAATCCCTATAATACACACACCCACACCCAAAATCCTTGGTGTAACATTTAAACAACATATTACTAACATCAAAAACAAACTGATACCAAAACTAAATGCCCCTAAGTCACTTGCCCATACAACATTTGGACATAATAAAGAAACTACCACCACAGTACACAAACAATATATTATACGTTCAGTGATGGAATATGCTAGCCCTGCTTGGGCCTCTAACCTCTATGAAACACATCACAACACCCTACAAACCATACAGAACACAGCCCTCAAAATAATCACTGGCTGCACAGCTACCATGCCTACAGACCACTTACACCAGGAAACCAAAGTCCTCAAAATCAAGGATCACTTTGATATGACAGGCACACAATTCCTTGCTGCAGCCTCCACAAACCAACACCTCAGCTGATGCTGAGAGGATTGGGTTCTAGTCATGTGGTGATGGGCTGGTCTATCAGAGTGAGAGCTGAGCGATCTCTGCCATACCCATAGCTTACTCTGACTGATCCTTTTACTTTTATATTTTCTCGATCTCAAGTGACGGCGTCTCTTCCGTGGATTGACCTCTCTACTGCCAACCTAGAGGTTGGCAGACTGGGAGCCAAGCCAAAGCATAAATTTTTTCCTTTGCCCCTCAACTTTCCCTTCATAATTGCTGAGGGGCACAGGGCCTTGGGTGGGGTTTTGGTTTCCCGGGCGTTTCCACACCCTCCTCAGCTCCCCGCCTTGGAGTAGCTTCGGTCACCTGGGCTTTATTAGTGGTAAGCAGGGAGGGTTTTGTGGGACCGCTCACTTATGGCCTTGGCCTTGCTCGGGACCATGGGGCTGCTCGGCCAGACAGCCTGGGGAACAGCAACAACAACATCCACACACACCAAGAAATATCAAAACAACACCTACTGTATATCTCATTATCAAAACATTGATGATGTGTTCGCCACTCTTTTAGCGGCACCAAGGAGCGCGACGCCCCTCGTTATGAAGTGTGGATGCCAATAGCATCTGGTGTTCCCAGGCGGTCACCCATCCAAGTACTAACCAGACCCTACGTTGCTTAACTTCGCTGATCGGACGAGAAGCAGTGCATTCAACGTGGTATGGCCCCCCCCCTGCCCACTCCAAGCCAGCCTCCAGAAGCATATCCATACTCAAATCGCCCACCGATCAATCCAGTCACTCAAAGACAACACTCGGCTACATGCACGGCCCCCTGAAGTCCATCCCTCAGAAACCCTCCTTTCCAGTGAGGACAGAGTCCACCTGGCTAGACTGCGATGTGGGCACCATCCAGCCCTTCTGAGAAGCTGGATGATTCCGTCCAGGGCACCTGTCCGGGTTGTAAACTTGTAAAACAACACTGCACACTATCAAACAATCACTTACACCAACAACACAACACACACTCCTTGAGAACTTTGTGGGAAAACCCAGTCTCGGCCGTAGCCTTCCTTAGGAGCTCGGGGCTGTTCAGCCAGGCAGCCTAGGAACAACAAAACAACAACAAAACAACAACAACAACAACAACAACTACTACTACTACTACTACTACCACAGCATTTTTAACAATCATAATTGGTATCGTACCTTGAGAAGAAAGAGGTCCTCCCAGAAGCGAGCATTGTTGATACACGGGTCTGGTCCATGGAAGAGGTCTTCATACATCTGTACCACCTTCTCCTTCAGGTGGCGCCGCACACCACCAGGCTTTAGTTTACTGCTCATGGCTACACCCTATCACCTGGGGGGAGAGGTCTAGGTTAGCCAATAGCTATTAAGGAAATAGTGGATAGTTTTTTGCCTATTAATTCATATACAGGTCTCCCTGGATTTACAATTGGGTTACATTACTGAAAACATGATCTTAAATAGAAAAATCATATAGCAAACCCTAAAATTAATGTGGTAAATGGGGATTCGTTCTCGGACTAGCCAAAACCCAAACACCTATAATAGTATCCTAAATTGGGGCATTGGATAGTGTGGGAGACCTGTAGGCCTATTCATTTATTTTTTAGTTTCCTCACTAGACCTCCATCAAGCTTAAATACACACCACCTAGACCCCTCCTCAAGATAAATTAGTACCCACCCGGGTACATTTTTCGGTAGAAAATGTCCCGGCCGAAGGCCGGTTCCTCATAAAACTACAGGCTCGCTATCGTTCGCCAGGATAACATTGACACCTAAATGGCACGAAAGATGTTAAATTGACAACGAAATGGGGTGAAAGGTGTTAAAATCGCCAACCTAGTGGGCCGAACGTCTCAAAATCTCAAAAGCAATGGGGCTAAACATGAGGGAGAAAGGGGGTCCAGAAAAAAATCCCTCAAGTGGAAATCCCCCCTTAAATTACATACACATTCAATGAATACAATGGATTAGCATCCTTTTCCTTTATATTGTAACTCAGTGGGGTTGCCTCGTAGGGTGAATCTAGATGTGATCATGTGCGGCTGGATGGGGAAATACTGGAACAAGTGGAGTGTTTTAAATATCTAGGAGGAGTGATAAGCATGGGCGTGGGTGTGGAAAGCCCCTCCAACCTATTATTGTATCCCACCCTCGCAGCTTAGTTTTTTCTTTTTGCTTTATTCTGTTAGTCTATTTGCTCCCTGCTGGAAATAATATCAATAGCCTATAGGCACTAGCCTATATGATGATGACATCATGACAATAAGTCATGGGGGGGGACAAAGCCCCCCTCAACTTATTTTTGTATCCGACGGCACTGCGGAAGTCAAAATTGCCGGGAACGTGATCACGAACGAGCGAATAGGCCTATGTTTGGGATTTGGGTGTCTTAAGATTGATGGATAATGTTTGTTTTACAATTTCTGGCAGGCTTCATAAAAAACAAAAAAAAAAAACAAAAAAAAAACAAAAAAAACAAAGGGACAAAAAATAATGGTATGATTTTACTTAGGCTACAGGACACGCATTTGACAGGTAACACCAAGGATTTAATCATTTAATACATATTTGTTTTCGGTTTCCACGCATCCAACACCAAGCTACACCCTTTTCTGGTGTACGAAACACTAAACAAACAATGGGGACACTTTAATATTAATAATATGAGACGAAATATAAAGAAAACTCTTGCGTTCGTGGAAGTAGCGTCGCTTTGTTTACTTTACGCTCAAAGTTAGCCTACTTCCCGCCTTGGCGGTCGACTTAACCCCTAAGTGTCGGCGCGCAACATGAGTTGAGTATAATAAATCTGGACTATCTGGCGGCGCGCGACATAGGTCGTGTGGCAATTTCAGCACGTAATGTTGCTGAGAGAGAGACAAGTGGTGGCAGGAGAGTAGCGAGCGTATGACTGCTCCAGACCACCGCGGCGAACCTACTGACACGAATCCCACCTCCTCCCTCCCTCTCTCACTCGCTACATACTGAATTGTATGGGGAAAGTACCGAATTACATGCTTTTTGCACTCGCGTTGCGCGGTTGTTGCAAGAAAACTAGCCGTCATAAAAGGATCGTTATGGTGTCATTGGAAAGCTCTGTTTATGCCCTTTCAGGGATAGATACTTGTTTTACGCTCTGGGTCTTATTTAGGCATGAAAATGATCACGTAAACAGCCCTATTTTGGCTAAAAACACCCCGCTGGGCGGTACATATAAATAAACCGCCTAGCCCGCTAATAAGGTGTTAAAATGGCGGAGTGTGGAGGTGGTTTTCGCTCTCCTGCAGTACTTTTTAGTGATTTTATGTCTTCTACATCATTATTTAGAGCAACGGCAGCCCCCTGGTTAGGTTAGGTTAATGACAATATTGTCATGCGTCGTCGAGCGTCCTGTAATAAACAAACCGACGGTTGGAAGCGGCGACGGACTCCCGGCGAGTTTCGGCACAAACGCCGGTAAGATCCTATGTAGCGGGAGGAACTTTTTTAAATGCCTATACTGTAGGCCTATACTAAGAAACATTGAACAATATCTTTAATCTAATCTAACCAAAACCTTACCTAACCTAACCTAGTATATTAGTGGACTATATATGAATGTAAAATGTAAACACATAGCGGTTCAATGTTATTTTAATACCACAATTTTTTTTGATATATTTGAAGATAAATATTGAATCTATATGCTCTAAAGATCATAAGAAAATTTGTTTTAACCCTCGGCAAAACCTAATAAAAAAAGTATGGTACTAAAATGTCTTTTTCGTAACAAGGTTGTCAATACGGTACTTCCAGTTATCGATAGCTCTAAAGATCATATGAAAATGTGTTAAACCTTCGGAAAAACCTAATATAAAAGTATGGTACAGTACAGTAGCCTACTAAAACTGGTGATGGGCTGGTCTATCAGAGTGAGAACTGAGCGATCTCTGCCATACCCTTAGCTTACTCTGACTGTTCCTTTTACTTATATATTTTCTAGATCTCAAGTGACGGCGTCTCTTCCGTGGATTGACCTCCCAATCTACCAAGATTGGAAGCCAAAGCATCACATTTTTCCTTTGCCCCTCAACTTTCTCTTCATAATTGCCGAGGGGCATAGGGCCCTGGGTGGGGCTTTGGTTTCCCGGGCGTTTCTGCACCCTCCTCAGCTCCCCGCCATGGAGTGGCTTCGGTCACCCAGGTTTTATTGTGGTCGGCATGGAGGGTTCTGTGGGGGTGCTCAGTTATGGCCTTGGCCTTGCTCAGGGCCTTGGGGCTGTTCGGCCAGGCAGCTTGGGGAACAATAACAACAATAACTAAAATTTAATTTTCGTAACAAGGTTGTCAATACGGTACTTTCCCGTTATCAATGTACAATAAAAGCTGAAGATTGCAGAGTAAACACATCGACTTTTCTTTCACCTTCGTATAATCGACAGCCATTTTTTTGTTTTATTTACTAAGGAATTAGTACTCAACCAGCGGGGGTGTGGGGGCGGCAGCCCCCACCCATAATACTAGGTTAGGTTAGGTAAGGTTGTTATGTTAGGCCAATGTCTTTTCAAATCACTATGGGAGGTGGGTGGGGGGGGGGGCGTGTCTCAACATTGATCGATAGGCCTAATGCAGATGGTGATGCACACTCGAAAGCACTACCGTACTTAATTTATGTTCTATGTTCAACTTAAACCAACACATCACCGAACCAACTAGAGGTCAAAACATCCTAGACCTGATCTTTTCAAACAATGAGAACATTGTGCACAATACCAGCATATCAGATACTACTTATTCTGACCATAGGATAATCGAGGTGCTAACCAACATCGAGTACCTACAAAAAAAAAAAAAAAAGGAGATCGTATACAGGTCCATTCAGTAAGTACCGGTACAACTTTAATAATAAACATATAAATTGGCCAAGCATAAACCAGAATATAGAGGAAATAGACTGGGAAGTCCAAATGGCAGACAAAACAACCCCAGAATGCCTTAGCCTAGTAAATGAATTAGTCAAGAACGTATGCTTGAATCACATTCCAGAGAGAAAAATAAAGCACAGAAGTAAGCAAGACAGAGAAAGGAGAAGGCTCTACAAACGAAGAAAACTACTGTCACATCGGCTCTCCCAAGCGGGATTACGGGAAAGGCAAATTAACATAATGCAAAGGGAGATTGAGGATATTGAACACAAACTGAGAATATCGTATCAAATACAGCAGATAGAAGAAAACAAGGCGGTTCAAGAAATAAGTGAAAATTCAAAGTACTTCTTCTCATATGCAAAGAAAAAATCACAAACAGCATCAAGCATAGGCCCACTCATCAAACTCGACGGATCATATACAACAGATGACAAAGAAATGAGTGAACTTCTACGAAAACAGTATGAAATCGTGTTCAGTCAATCCGATCCATCTAAAGCTATTGACAATCCAAACAGTTTCTTTATGGGCGAGAACAGAGCCCCCCTCCATATATCGGATATAGAAAGGGCAATAAACAGCATTCCGCTCCACTCAGCACCAGGACCAGATTCATGGAGCTCAGTCCTGCCCAAGAACTGCAAAACATCGCTAGCAAGACCTCTAGCCATAATGTGGAGAAAGAGCCTAGATACAGGAGAAATCCCAGAAAGTCTGAAAAACACAACAATTGCACCACTACACAAAGGAGGAAGTAAAGCTCAGCCAAAAAAACTACCACCCAGTAGCACTAACATCTCACATCATCAAAATCTTTGAAAGAGTATTACGAGGAAAAGTCTCGGAATACAGTACATGGAAGAAAACGGGCTCCACAACTTAGGACAACACGGGTTCAGAGCAGGAAGATCATGTCTCTCGCAGCTACTAGAACACTATGACAAAGTTCTAGATGACCTGGAAGAGAAAAGAAATGTGGATGTCATATACACAGACTTTGCCAAAGCATTTGACAAGTGTGATCATGGAATTATAGCACATAAGCTGAAAGAAAAAGGTATCACCGGAAAGGTAGGGAGGTGGATCTATAATTTTCTCATTAACAGAAGACAATCAGTAGCAGTAAATCAAGCTCTGTTCCCCAGGGTGCAGTGTTGGCACCCTTATTCTTCCTAATACTAATAAGTGATATCGATGTAAATGTACAACACAGCAGCGTCTCATCATTTGTAGACAACACAAAACTAAGTCTAGGAATAACCACAATAGAAGACAAAGAAATCTTGCAAGCAGACATGACCGCTGTATTTCGGTGGACCAAAGATAACAACATGCAATTTAACGAAGAGAAATTTCAGCTGATAAGGTATGGAGGAAATGGAGAAATTAAAAGAACCACAACCTACTTAACAGAGTCACTCCTGCCAATCCCACAAAAATCAGAGGTTAAAGATCTTGGGGTAATAATGTCAGAAAACATGTCTTTCAAAGAACATAATCAGGCCAAGTCAGTAGCGGCGAGGAAACTTGTAGGTTGGATACTGCGCACTTTCAAGACGCGAGAAGAACGGCCAATGATAACACTTTTCAAATCGTTGGTGATCCCACGACTGGAGTATTGCAGTGTACTAACATCTCCACACAAAGCCGGGGAAATATACGAAATAGAGAGTATTCAAAGAAGTTTCACGTCCCACATCAGCTCGGTAAAACATCTTCATTACTGGGATAGGCTGAAGGCTCTTAACTGATATTCACTGGAGCGAAGAAGAGAGAGATACTTGATAATTTATACATGGAAAGTTATCGAGGGTCTGGTGCCAAACCTTCACACCACAATATCATGGAACTGGAGTGACAAAGGGGGTAGGTATTGTAACATCACACCCCAAAAGTGTAGGGGAGCTCTGGGCACACTGAGGGACTCCCAGTGGTTGACAAACAGAGGACTGAGCCTCTTCAACAAAATGCCAGAGAACGTGAGAAACCTGATGGACATACCAACGGAAGTTTTCAAAAAAGACTTGGACAACCATCTCAAGTCGGTGCTTGATCAGCCATACTTCGCGGGAGGGAGAGCTGCCCTCTCGAATAGCCTGCTGCATCAAACACTGGCAGCAAACATACTCGGGGGGAGCAACTCTCGCCGAGGCCGCTGAGGAGGCCAAAACAACTCAAGTAAGTAAGCATAAACACTCGATTTTGTCGATAACAATAGTTCCGCGCGTAAACAAACTCTTCTTCAGTCCCGCAATCTTGAGAGCTCTGCTACGGACGTGTTATTGTTTACAAAAAGTGTTCGGAATGGAGTAGGCCTAGCATCAGGCCACCCAAAACAATGGTACATTTATTGACCGACCGCAAAAATCGCGCAAGTTTTTATAAAAATCTGTATATTGCCACATGGTACATTTCATACCTTAAGAATTCGATCACACTGAGCCAAAACCTTACCAGTCTTGTCCCGGCAGCCATTTTGAATCCAGGTGATCTAGTTTTGTGAATATGAAAAAAGTTTTAGACCTTGTCCGCACCGTGAATCGGCGAATCTTGCTCTGCCTCGCAGATATATTCACTTAACACCTTGTAGGACCTATGGAAATGCTTAAATATGATATATTTTACCTTTAAAGTGACAATTGATAGTGTGTGCTTCCAGCTGTTTTGTGTAAACAAACCGATGAAGAAAAAAAGGAAGTATAAACCCCAGCTGAAGTTGGAGGTTCGCAATTATGGTAGGTGAGACCGGAGTACTTTTATTGGCGTTTTACCCACTCGCTACGGTAAATTGTTATGTTCTACAAAGATGTTACTGTATGTCTAATTATATGAACCCACAGTAGCTGGCATGCAAGGGCTAGTGTTGTAGGCTATCCCACGTACTGGGTCTAGGTTAGGTTAGTTTCTTACAGTTTCTTACAGTAGATCCTCTGGAAAAAGGCAAACTAGGCCTGTGTATCCAGCTCAGTACCAGTACTTGCACTGCTGCGGTCGTTCACGGTGTTGGCGGCGGCGGTAGCAGACGCAACATTTTTACTATTCTGTATTTTTATTTTATAATCAAACTTCAAATCTTGTCTTCCCCATGCTTTATCAAGATTGCTTTCAAACTCCCTTATTGATTCGGAATCGACTACATACTGGGGCAGTGCGTTCCACTCATTTACCACTCTATCACAAAATGAGTTCTTTGCCTTCTCAAGCCTATTTCTTTCTTTGTAAATTTTCTTAGAGTGTCCTCTCGTTCTTGTTCCCTCCCGCATCAAGAAGATACCTTCACACACATCCTCATCGTACTTTCCTGACACTATCTTAAAAGTCTCTATCATATCCCCTCTCTTTCTCCTATATGCCAGTGTCGGAAGCCCCAGTGTCCTCAACCTCTGCTCATAGCCCGCGTTCTTCAACGTTGGTACCAGCTTGCTAGCTCTCCTCTGCACTTTCTCCACTGCTTCTATATCCTTTACCATATATGGAGCCCACACCTGGTTCGCATATTCCAGGTGCGGCCTAACCAGCGCTGTATAGAGATTCCTGAAGATTTCTTCGTCAAGTGACACAAATGTCCTCCTTATCAGCTCTACAATTCTATTGGCTTTGTTTATCATTTCCGCTAAATGTTCTGAGAAATTTAACTTATTGTCTATCACTACTCCTATATCCTTTTCTGCATTCACTTCCTCCATCGCTTCATACATACTGTATCCTACCTTGTCTATCTTGCTTGTCCCAATCCGCATGTACTTGCATTTTTTTGGATGAAAAGGCATTAACCAATGCTCAGACCATCCCTTCATGCCCTCCACATCTCCTTGAAGCAAACCCACATCTTCCTTACTCCTCACTCTTCTATACAGCTTAGTGTCATCCGCATACAGGTATACTGTACCTCACTTCCATTAGTTATAACTTCAGGCAAGTCGTTGATAAATATAACGAACAGCAGTGGTCCCAACACAGATCCCTGAGGTACCCCACTTGTAATTTCCCTCCACCCCGAGCCTATTCCATTCACCAGTACCCTCTGTCTCCGATCTTTCAGGAAGGCTTCTATCCATTTCACACATTTCTCCCCTATATTATAGCTTCTAACTTTCTCTATTAACCTTTTATGTGGGACCTTATCGAAGGCCTTCATAAAATCGCAATATACCACGTCTATTACGGTACATCACCATCTTCTAGAATTTGCATCCAATCATCTACCACCTTAATTAGCTGTAGTACCGTCGACCTCCCTGGCAAGAGTCCGAACTGTCTCCCACTGAAAAGTTGGTTTGACTTCATATGATCCATTATTCCTTCTCTAATTACTGTTTCCATTAGTTTACACACAACACTTGTCAAACTGACTGGTCTATAATACCCTGGGTCATTTCTCTTGCCCTTCTTAAATATAGCTGTTATGTTCGCCTCTCTCCAGTCCATCGGGATTTGTCCTATATTAAACGATACCTCAAATAACATTTTCAATGGCTCTACTAACATCTCACCTCCTTCCTTTATGATTCTTGGGTGTATCCCATCCGGTCCCAGTGACTTACTTCTGTTCATTTTTTCTATAGCCCTTCTTATTCTAGCATGGGAAAACTCTATTAGTTCTAGTGCCTGTTTGATGGGAATAGTAGGCACTGCATCATCCGACTCCACTGTTAGTACCCCCCCAAAGTATTTTCCCAGCACCTCTGCTTTCTCCTTATCAGTCTCCGCTCTACTCCCATCATTCAACCCCCCTACCAGCTCTGGGATCCCTACTATTCCCTACTACTCCCACTAGTTCTGTATATTTTGATAGAACTAAACTTAAAGATGCCCTTAAATTCCTCCATTTCAATACTTATGTTAGATTCGGGCCGTACATTTTCAAACAAATATTAGGAATTCCTATGGGTGGAAATGCTAGCCCTTTAATTGCAGACTTATTCTTGCTTGCTTTAGAATTTAAATATATAAAAGACTTAGTTGACAGTAGCAAGAAAAAATAAAATCCCAGAAAAATTAGCACTTGCTAAACTGTTAAGTAATAATAGTAGATATATTGATGATATTCTTGTTTGCAATTTGTTAAATTTTAATCAAGTTGCTAAACTTATTTACCCTAATTCTATTCCCCTCACAATGTAACGTAAATTATAAAGTTGAAAATTTTCTTGATATAAATATAGAGATTGTTAATGAACAGTGCATACTTAAAGTATATCACAAAGTTGATGATTTTAATTTTAACGTAATAAACTTTCCTTTCCCTAGTAGTAATATCGATAGTAAAATAACTTATAATTGTTTTTATTCCCAATTAATAAGATTTGTAAAATCTGCACTAAAGTAGATGACTTTTGGGCTAGAGCTAGGTTACTATACAGACTCTTAGTGGACAGAGGTTTTGAGGCAAGTAAATTGTTCCATAAATTTAATCTTTTTAGGGTCAATTATTGTGACTGTATTCTAAAATTTGACATCAATAATTTTAATCAAGCATTTTTAAGTTGAAGTTTCTTGTATAACCTCTGCTTACTTTTTGTCTGTATTTATTGTTTTTTGTCTGTATTTATTTTTCTTTTCCTTTTATATTAATATTGATGATTTTTTAAATTTATTGTTCTTGTTAAAAGAGTACTCTTTGTTTAAATCTGTTGTTACTTCATATTTTGTAATTATTTGTCTTTATATTATATGTATTCATTGTCGATAGTATCAATTGCTTACTTTTGCGATTTCCTTAGTTTATTTGTGCTATAAATGTAGGTTATTTGTAGGGTAGTTATTGATAGGGGTCACTTGAGGCATGCTATGCTTACAGGTACCTACCCGATATCACTATCGTTAGTGAGTGCTGTACTGTATTTTATATATTATTTTGTAATAGTATAGATATCTTATCAATATTTGTATTTTGTACTATTGTTAATGTCTTGTCATGTTGTAAATTTGATTTTAAATAATATTTTGACATTTAACATGTAGTTTCTTTTTTATTCATGCAGAGTTTAGTCAAATTTGCCAGAACGTCCCGGACTTCCCAAACTTGACTACTTCCTTTAACGTGACAATAGTGCGTTGTTATATGTGCGATTAGTTTGCTTGGGAAACAGATTAACTTGCTCATGTAGTAATGTACACCCTATGTGGTGGATTGTGTTCTTTTATTTAATAATTTTCATTTTAGTAAGCGTTGTTTCCACATAGCGAGTTTGATAATTGAATTTGACTTTATATTGTCCTTGTTCCAATTTTGGTTTGTTTAGTTTGCAAGTTTTACATTTTAATTCTTGTTAACTTTTCCTGCATGTACTTCCAGAATATTTTTGGATTATCCTTCACATTTCTAGCAATCTCTCTCTCCCTCTCCTTCACCCCCCTCCTTGTTTCCCACCTTATTTTATTATTTATTTGTCTGCGTTCCAGATCCACTTCTTTAGCCTCTATACTAGACCCCCTGTTCTTTTTTAAAAATTTTAATCTTTCCCACAATCGTTTCTTTCTTCTAATCAATGTCCAAAGTTTTCTTTTCATTGGCAATTCTGGGTTCGTTCTTTTCCTCAATTTTGTTTTATCCTTATATTCCCTTACTGGTACACTTTTGGATACAGCATTCTCCAGTTTGACTCTAATTTTCCTCCACGTTCCTTCAGCGTCTTCACCATTCAAGTATTCCCCCCAGTCAATGTCCAAACACCGTCTCAGCAGCTCATAATCTGCTCTATCATACATGTATATTTTTCTATTGCTTCTATTATCCCTCTCTGATTTAATGTTACAAGTAAAGCTTATACAGGCATGGTCACTATGACCTATAGGGCTATCCACATTAACATGTTCCACTATATCCTCTTCATTGCTAAAAATCAAATCAAGTACACTCCCCTGCATCCCATCTCTATATCTTGTCATCTCTACAATATGTTGCGTTAAAAAACAATCTCTCACTTTCTCTATGAACTTATTTTCCAGGCTACCCTGTCCCGCTGGAGTAGTACAATTTGCCCAGTTGATCCTTGGCAAATTGAAATCTCCAATCAAAATCTTATATTTGTTCTCTCTATTATCTATTTCCTCCATTGCTTTCAGTAGGTTATCATCCTCTCCCCTGAACACTATTATTTGGGTTTCTATATATAGAGGCAATTAGAATTGATCCTCTTGCACATTTTACTTCAATACACAAATACTCACAATACTGCTGTCTCATATCCACCTCATTAACCTTGAGCCCTTTTCTTACATAAATAAACAGTCCTCTTCCAACCTCTGCTCTAATAGCATTTCTCTCATATAACTCAAAACCCTCCAAACTATATTCCACCAGTTCCCTTTCAATTCTAGCATTTTTTGGTCTTACTTCCTGTAGGGCTATGACATCAGGTTTTTCCTCTTCATCCTGCAACCTACATATCAGTTCTCTTTTCTTGTCCTGGGTAAACCCATCCACATTACTAAACATAATCCTTAATCCATCCACCATTCCTTCAGCAATTACACCATCCCACTCCTCCAGTCCGTACCCTACTCCCCCGTTAGAACTACTGGGTCTGCCACTTTGTCTCCTGTCTCTCCCTGTGACACCTCCACCCCGTTCTCCTCCTCCGTCACAACTCCCATCACATTCTCGTCCCTCCCTGATCTCCCCCTCCCTTCTACTCTTATAAACCACTTCCTCACTCTTCCGTCCCTCACTCTCCAGTACAAAATTCTCTTATCCTCCTCACCCAACTTTCCATTATTTTCATCAGCCTTTTCTTGTAATTCCTTAATTTTTTTCCTTTGTTCTATACTCAAATCCTTCTTTAGTCTTATGTGCTTCAGTTTTTCATTTGTATTTAGCCTCCAACTAAAATTTGTCACAGTCTCTGCCACTGCCCTAGTTTTATACTGTACCCTTATAGGTCTCATCTCTCCCCTTTTATATCTACCTATCCTACTGACCTCCTCCACCTGCCCTTCCCATCCATATTCATCCTCATCCACACCTTTCATGACCTCCTTCACTGTCTCCATATCCCTCACTTTTCTCACTCCATTATCATTCATATGAGTCTCTATATCTCCATACAAGATTACACCCCTATCCCTGTCCATGGCCTCCCTCACGACACTCTCCTTGTTCTTCATGACCCCTACAACTGCACTCTCAAAACTTTTTTTGGTCATATTCATTTCTTCCTTTTGCTCTTTCATAATATCCTCCAAATCCTTGAATTTTTGTTTACCTACCACCGTCCATGCAGTTGACTCCTTTACTTCCGTGAAACGTCCTTCGTATTCCTTCAGCTGCTCCTTCAATGCCATATTCTCTGCTTCCAGTTCATCTACCCTTTTCAATACCATCTCTAGGCTATCATTAACTGCCGAAATAGGCCTGCATTCACTTCCTTCGCTAGGCCTATTCCCTTCCCCACCTGTCACACCACACATTACACACAGTGCCTTAACTTTCTCACCAATATCCCCCTTCCATTTCTCCGTATGTCTCATCCACTTTTCCAAATCCTTCACAACAATACTAACCTCTTCTAACTTCTTATCTGTGCTCTTAAACCCACGAAAACGTTGTAACCTTCCTTCCGCCTCCGTCATACCCGAAATTCCCTCTGCCATGTTTGTTTACAAACTCTACAACTCACAACACTACCGCTGTCCCGTCACTACACACTCTTATTACACTATATATCACCCCTCCACCTGGTGATGGGCTGGTCTATCAAAATGAGAGTTGAGCGTTCTCTGCCATACCCATAGCTTACTCTGACTGTTCCTTTTACTTATATATTTTCTAGATCTCAAGTGACGGCGTCTTTTCCGTGGATTGACCTCCCTACTGCCAACCCTAGCAGATTGGGAGCCAAAGCGTCACAATTTTCCTTTGCCCCTCAACTTTCCCTTTATAATTGCTGAGGGGCACAGGGCCTTGGGTGGGGCTTTTGTTTCCCGGGCGTTTCCGCACCCTCCTCAGCTCCCCGCCTTTGAGTGGCTTTGGTCACCTGGGCATTATTAGTGGTAAGCTGGGAGGGTTCTGTGGGGGCGCTCGGTTATGGCCTTGGCCTTGCTCGGGACCTTGGGGCTGCTCGGCCAGACAGCCTGAGGAACAGCAACAACAACAACAACAACAACCCCTCCACCACATCAATATATCCTCCCCCTTCACTAAATCTTTCCTCTTCTTGCTAGCCCCGTATGCACTCGATATTCCGTGAATTACTTGTCCATCCCATAACATATGCCGGAGCCTCAAAACTTGCGTCCGCCTTCCGCCATTGTGTGCCGCCAACTTGGTTGGGTTGTTTGGTTAGGTTAATATACTAGGTCTCGGAAACAAGAATCGTAGTTGCGGTAGTATTTACATCAAAACTATAGTTAACTATCAAAACTATTCGGTAAGATTAGGAGTAGTGGGTGAACCACTTCCGACATACAGCATAGGCTAACTCATCTATAAAACATTAACCTAACCTAACCTAACCTAGTACTACATGAATACTAGGTTAGGTTAGGTTAGCCTAAGGTTAGGTTAGGTTAGCCTAAGGTTAGGTTAGGTTGTTTGGTTAGGTTAACCGTTAATGTTTTATAGATGAGTTATGCTGTATGTTGGTAGTGGTACGCCCACTACTCCTAATCTTACCAACAGTGGAATTATAACTAGCCTAGGCTAATAGCATCAAAACTACCATTTCCAAAAAAAAAAATGGAAAAAAAAACTCGCAAATAGCCTAGGCCTAGGCCTAAGGCTGGGAGTCGGTAAATGTTTATCGCCAACCAGTGACGAGTTTTTTAGGTTATTTTCTGTTGTTTTTTTATTTTTTATTTGATATACAGTGTTGTTTAACCCTCCAGCCCCGGCTATGTATTATATATATATTCCTCGAAACCCGGGTGTTTTGGCCGAAAAACCTCTAGGCTAGGCTACCGTATATTCGTTAATCAGACTGCTTCCCGCATCCCCGCGCATCCCCAAGCGTAGCTGTGTTATTTACCTGTAGAATGGCATTAGGTAGAGCTCTCTAAGTCAACTGGTTGAGCTGTGATGATGATTTCATTGGAGATAACTTTATGGCCAAAACAGCCACTTTACACCACTTTTCGATACTTAACAACAACATACAGGCACACACGAACAAGCGACGCTCTCCTTCTTGTGGCCGGAGATGCGGGGCGTCGGTCCAGCCGGCTGTTGTTTACATGCGTCGGACCGACGCCTCGCACACGAAGCTCACAGGCTTTCAACCACTGGGCGTTCAAGAGGCCTTCCGGGTACCTGTTATATGCTTTTTTATGGGCGTTCAAGAGGTCTTCCGTGGTGAGAGGGTTAATACCAAGGACTGTCGCATTTTACTATTTTCCCATTATCCATCAATCTTAAGACACGGCCCCCGATAGTGGGGAGGGCTATGAAGATCAGGGAAATTGCTGGGTAAAAGGTGTAAATAAAGGGGTAATACTGTATTGGAAGAACTCTGAAAATACAATATTTAAAAGTAACAAAACCTGAAAATGGAAAAACCCGAGCCAAGTTTTGACCAAACTTGGCTCGGGTTTTTCAATTTTTCAGAGTCCAAAATCACAGTAACCTCACTTCGAAAGTTGGCTCGGGTTTTTTTGTTTTTCAACGTGGATAAAGCCAGTAAGAATGTGGTTAAAATTAACCTAACCTAGCCTAACCTAACCTAACCTAGTATAATGGGTGGGGGCTGCCGCCCCCACACCCCCGCTAAATCCCTTAAATCCGAGCTAACTTTTGCCAAAAAAATCCGAGCCAACTTTCGAAATGAGGTTAGCCTACTGTGATTTTGGACTCTGAAAAATTTAAAAACCCGAGCCAAGTTTGGTCAAAACTTGGCTCGGGTTTTTCCATTTACAGGTTTAGTTACTTTTAAATATTGTATTTTCAGAGTTCTTCCAATATTACCCCTTTATTTACGGCTTTTACCCAGCAATTTCCCTGATCTTCACTATCGGGGGCGTGTCACACGTCTTAAAGATTGATGGATAGGCCTAATGGGAAAATAGTAAAATGCGACAGTCCTTGGTATTAAACAACACTGTATATCAAAGAAAAAACCATCTTCAGACTGATCCGGTAAATAAAAATACCAAAGTACAACAAATTACCTGAAAAACTCGTAGCACATACCACCACAACCTCCATGTTAGGGCTCCATCTTCAAACTGAGCCCCCCCGGGCCAGCGAGGGGCGTGACGTGACGACTGAAAGACTGTGTAATTGGTTGATAATTTGATGGAAGGCTGTGATTGGTTCCAGGAGTGACGGGAAGCATTGTGATTGGTTCATGCTATGGTTCACAATTCCTAAAAAGACCGCTAGGTGTAGTGACGTTCGACTGAAAGATTGTGGGTAAGAGCTCCCGAACGACGGCCATTGTGTACTATTGCGCCGCGGCCATCGACAGGGAGGTATTTTTTACAGTTTCTCGTACTTCACTTATAACGAATTTGCGACGGTAAGTACATATAGGGCCTACACCAACAAAGGGTAACATTCAAGGAGACTACTGCAGGACTCTTCTTCTTCTTACCTCTGACCGGGTATAGTGATGGGAAAAATAGAACGACAGGACAACTGGAAGAGGGCCTTCTGGAGTTACCACTAACCAAGATACTAACAGGTAACATCAGAGGGCTGTATCCAAGGTGTAATCAGAACAAAGTCCCCCTAATGCAAGAAATCGCTGCCACCGATAACATATCCCTACTCGCCCTGACCGAAACTCATCTGCACAACGATATACTTGATGCAGAGGTGCGGATCCAAGACTTCGAAATTTACCGCACGGACCGTCGGGATAGAAGTCATGGTGGAGTAGCCATTTATATAAAGAATAAATTTGCAGTAGAAATCCTGGACAGCCATTCAAACGGGACATGTGAAATCCTCACCCTCTCCATCAAGGATCTAAATCTTGTTATAACGGCAGTATACAGGCCTCCAAACGCCACACAAGAGCTTTTTGAGGAGGTCATGAACAAAGTTATTCATACAGTAGAACACCTGCCAGCTCCCAACACAGAATTCTTACTCCTTGGAGACTTCAATTTCCCACACATGAACTGGGAGACATTGGAAGTGGTGGGAGGAACGAATGGAGAAAAACAACAAGCTAGGCTACTGGCGTCTCTTATGCGGACTAAATTCCTAACCCAATTTATATCCGAACCAACAAGAGGAACTAACATACTAGACCTAGTAGCTAGCAATAACCATGGGATTATGCACTCCTACGAGCTCTACGAGACCACCATGTCGGACCACAAAATCTGCGAAGCGTCTCTCGCAATAAATGCCTTGCTCAATAAACCACAGCAAGGTCAGCAAGAAAAAACAGGAATGGCAAAATTAAATTTTTACCACAAAGATATTAAATGGGCGGAAATTAAAGACAAATTAAAGATGAACTGGGCAACCAAAATTGCGGAAGACAGTGCTGCAAATATGCTCTCTAAATTCACCACAATTTGTGAAGAAATATGTAAAGCCAATGTCCCGGCAAAAGTACAGCTAAGAAAAAACACATCCCACGAGACCGTCGCATCCTTATGAGGAGGAGGAGCCTCTACAAAAGAAAATTGGCAAAAAATCCCCCACATAGTAAAGCCACCAACTTTCACAAGGCCCTTCAGGAGATTGAAAGCAAACTCCTAAAATCCCATGATGACCAGAGGAAGAGAGAGAAGAACTACAAGCAGTCCAGAACATAAGCAGTAACTCCAAGTTTTTCTTCTCATACGCTAACAAAAAATCCAAAAACATACCGACAGTAGGGCCATTAGAAGATGTCGATGGAAACCTAGTGGCCGACCCAGGGGAAATGGCAGACATACTAAGGGCACAGTATGAAAGTGTCTTCAGTCTTCCTAACCCCCACAAATCTGTGGATGACCCAGCGGCTTTCTTCACAATGCAAGAGCCCTCTCCCTCACCAATACTGACCGACATAATCCCAGAAATTAATGATATAATTCAAGCCATTGACGACATAGCAGCCGACTCAGCAACAGGTCCAGACGGGTTCAGTGCACAGCTCCTAAAAACCTGCAAAGCTGAACTGGCGCTACCACTGCAACTAATAGCTGCCAAGTCCCTAGCTACCGGTACAGTTCCCTCATCCCTGAAGGAAGGGGTAGTGAAACCTATCCACAAAGGGGGTAGCAAAGGACTGGCCAAAAACTATCGGCCCGTAGTGCTAACCTCGCACATAACAAAGATAATTGAGCGGGTCGTCAGAAAGAGAATAACGAAACACATGGAGGACCTCGACGCTTTCAACGGGGGACAACACGGGTTTAGAAAGGGCCGGTCCTGTCTGTCGCAGCTACTTGCCCACCATGAGGCTCTACTAGAAGACATCAGTAAAGGCAAGAACGTCGACGTGATATACCTGGATTTCGCCAAGGCATTTGGCAAAGTTGATCACGGCCTCGTTCTTCACAAGCAGAATAGTAAAAATGTTGCGTCTGCTACCGCCGCCGCCAACACCGTGAACGACCGCAGCAGTGCAAGTACTGGTACTGAGCTGGATACACAGGCATAGTTTGCCTTTTTCCAGAGGATCTACTGTAAGAAACTGTAAGAAGCTGAAAAAGCTAGGTATAGGAGGAAATCTCGGCAAGTGGCTGCACAGCTTCCTAACACATAGGGAACAGAGAGTATCGGTCCAAGGACACATTTCAGACCCAAGCGAGGTAATAAGTGGCATTCCGCAGGGGTCTGTACTGGGACCACTTCTGTTCCTTATCATGATAGGGGATATTGATCATGATCTCCAGCACTCCACAGCCACCTCATTTGCAGATGACACAAGAGTAATGAGGAGGGTAGAGTCAGCTGACGATGTGGCCCTGCTACAAGAAGATCTGAATCGCCTACTGGACTGGGCAGATTCCAACAACATGAGGATGAACGGCGAGAAATTCGAATTGCTAAGGTACGGCCCTCTACAAACCATCAAAGAGAGCACCAGCTAGCTACCAGGCAAATCAAGAAACCATCACTCCAAAAGAACATGTGCGGGATCTGGGAGTAACAATGAGTACAGATGGAACTTTTTCTCGCCACATCAACCAAACCACCGAGACAGCTACTAGAAGACTCGCAGGATGGATACTCAAGACCTTCCAAACTAGAGAGAGGGCCTGTATGCTGACACTCTGGTAGGCTCTGGTCCTCCCAAAGGTGGAATACTGCTGCCAGCTATGGACTCCCCACAAGATAGGTGACATCGGCAAACTGGAGTCTCTACAGAGGACCTTCACCAGCAGGATCTGGGGTCTCCAACACATGAACTACTGGGAACGCCTGAAGGAGTTGCGGCTCTACTCCCTTCAGAGACGACGAGAACGTTACCTAGTGATTTATGTGTGGAAGACCCTAGAAGGGCTGGTACCTGACGTGGGACTAGTCATCAACAATCACGTTAGAAAAGGGCGACTGTGCTACATCAAGAGGACTAAGGCTACCTCTCAGAAAATAGGGAAAATATTAAGGAAACCACCCACCAATTATTTTCATTATTTAGTTTTTAGTTTTAGTTTATTTGCATCAATATAATAGTGATTGACATTAGTTTCAACCTCCGCAAAAATAGTTTTCCTCTTTATCCAACGATCTTAAGACACGGCGCCCGATAGTGGGGAGGGCTATGAAGATCAGGGAAAATGTGGGGTTAAAGACATAAAAAGGCGATATAATGGCTTTTATGATGAAAGTTGGCTCGGGTTTTGTTGTTTTTCAACTTGAGAAAACCCCAAAATGAAAAAATCCGAGCCAAGTTTTGGCAAAAGTTGGCTTGGATTTTAAGATTTTTCAGCTGCATAAAAGACAGCAAGTGCAAAAAAGACGTTGGCTCGGGTTTTCTTGTTTGTCAACTTAAGAAAACTCCAAAAATGAAAAAAACTCGAGCCAAGTTTTGGTAAAAGTTGGCTGGGATTTTAAGATTTTTCAGCTTCATAAAAGTCAGAAAGTGGCAACAAAAGTTGGCTCAGGTTTTCTTGTTTTTCAACTTAAGAAACCCCAAAAATGAAAAAAAACAAATCAAATTTTGGCAAAAGTTGTTGGATGATACATGGGATAGAAAATGAACT
Source organism: Paralithodes platypus (assembly GCA_032716605.1). Taxonomy (NCBI): domain Eukaryota; kingdom Metazoa; phylum Arthropoda; class Malacostraca; order Decapoda; family Lithodidae; genus Paralithodes; species Paralithodes platypus. The sequence goes on along the minus strand of CM064531.1, from coordinate 45,958,734 downwards.
TACCCAGTAAGCTCATTATCCAACAATTAAGCAACATTAAAGATTTTAGCCTAACCTACCAACCTTACCTAACCTAACCTAGTATTATGGGTGGGGGCTGCCACACCCCCGCTGGTTGGATAGAAAATTAGGTAAATTCCTAGTGTTAATTAGACTGAAAGGCAGGGAGAAAGAGGTCCGCCGAGTCATGTTGTGTGCCGTCTATGGGGAGGGGAACCCTGGACAAATATCGTTACAGGTTCTAGGTTCTGTATCTCCCTTAACCCTCCAGCCCCGGCTATGTATTATATATATTCCTCGAAAACCCGGGTGTTTTGGCCGAAAAACGTCTAGGCTAGGCGTATATTCGTTAATCAGACTGCTTCCCGCATTCCCGCGCATCCCAAGCGTAGCAGTGTTATTTACCTGTAGAATGGCATTAAGTAGAGCTCTCTAAGTCAACTGGTTGAGCTGTGATGATGATTTCATTGGAGATAACTTTATGGCCAAAACAGCCACTTTACACCACTTTTCGATACTTAACAACATACAGGCACACACGAACAAGCGACGCTCTCCTTCTTGTGGCCGGAGATGCGGGGCGTCGGTCCAGCCGGCTGTTGTTTACATGCGTCGGACCGACGCCTCGCACACGAAGCTCACAGGCTTTCAACCACTGGGCGTTCAAGAGGCCTTCCGGGTACCTGTTATATGCTTTTTTATGGGCGTTCAAGAGCCCTTCCGTGGTGAGAGGGCTAATAGAATTTTTCGAGGGTTGACACTTATTTTAACATGGAGTATAGGTTATATTACATCCTAAATGAAATTTTAAAAATCTGTGAAAATTCTTGGGTTGTTTATATAATAGAAGTTACTGTGGGACACGTAATATGTTGAAGGGGGAGTTCTGCCCCCTCTAAACACCCGCCACTTATGTCATCATAATCTGTTGTACTTCATTGGGGGTCCAATTAAGGAGAAAGTGAATTAACAGACGAAATTAGGCCGCAAACTACAATAACATAGCGGGCCGCCGTTTATGGGAGACTTTTTACACATCATTTTCAATGTTAATTTTCTCCCTTAATCGATTTTTCCAAATTATCAAACTTACCTAAAAATTAAGGTATATATTAAGCAAACCACCCACCAATTTTCATGACAATTTTGAAATGCATGTTGGAATCCCTATAAACTGTAATTCATTTTTATGTAAGTTTGATAATTTGGAAAAATCGATTAACCCGGTGAGACCCAGCGTCGCACGTGTTGCGTCGGCACTATTTGATCACCAACTCCCAGCGACGCATCACGTGCGTCCGACATATAAAAAACACTTACGTGGCTCGTAAGGTAGGAAATGGCGGGAGAATAGGAGGGGGAGGTACCGTAGTGTGTGTGGGAGCCGGGCCAGTAGGTGTGAGCGGGCCGAGACAGCCGCGCAGCTGGTGGTGGTGGGCTTAGTGGGGATAGTTTACACCCTTAGTTCACCGCCACTTTGAACCTTCATTACTCCGGTGTATGGGAGCTAGAGGCTTGAGATTATGAGACACTCCTTAGGATGTATGCCGTACAATGCCATACTCAGTTTTTACTAGTGCTCCCGGGCGGTGGTGCATGCGGGGAGACGAACTATTGAAACCCCCCCCCCAAATGACCGAAATGATTTTTTTTTAATTTTTGTCTTCTGACCATTCTCTTCCATTTTGGCTCAACAAATTTTGTTGAGGCTCCCCCCCCCAACCCCCCACCCAAAAAAAAATGTCCGAGGTGATTTTTTTTTATGTCATTTCTCATCCTTGTCTGCGATTTTAGCAAACAAAAAAAAGAAGTGAAAATGGCTTGGGACTGGGGTGAACAAAATATTATAACTAGCCGGGGCTCAGCGGGTTAAGGGAGAAAATTAACATTGAAAATTATGTGTAAAAAGTCTCCCATAAACGGCGGCCCGCTATGTTATTGTAGTTTGCGGCCTAATTTTGTCTGTCAATTCACTTTCTCCTTAATTGGACCCCCTATGAAGTACAACAGATTATGATGACATAAGTGACGGGTGTGGGGGCGGCAGCCCCCACCCATAATACTAGGTTAGGTTAGGTAAGGTTGGTAGGTTAGGCTAAAATCTTTAATGTTGCTTAATTGTTGGATAATGGATAATGAGCTTACTGGGTAAGTTCATTTTCTATCCCATGTATCATCCAACAACTTTTGCCAAAACATGACTTTTTTTTTTTTTTAATTTTTGGGGTTTCTTAAGTTGAAAAACAAGAAAACCTGAGCCAACTTTTTTTTGCCACTTTCTGACTTTTATGAAGCTGAAAAATCTTAAAATCCCAGCCAACTTTTGCCAAAACTTGGCTCGGGTTTTTTTCATTTTGGGGTTTTCTCAAGTTGAAAAACAACAAAACCCAAGCCAACTTTCATCATAAAAGCCATTATATCGCCTTTTTATGTCTTTAACCCCACATTTTCCCTGATCTTCATAGCCCTCCCCACTATCGGGCGCCGTGTCTTAAGATCGTTGGATAAAGGGGAAAACGATTTTTGCGGAAGTTGAAACTAATGTCAATCACTATATATTGATGCTAATAAACTAAATCTAAAAAAAAAATAATGAAAATAATTGGTGGGTGGTTTCCTTAATATTTTCGGTAAAATTCTAGTTTCACTTACACAGCGACAAAAGGGAGGCGCCGTTGTAAAGGCATAGCTTCCCGACCAACTATGAAGATCAGGGAAATTGCTGGGTAAAAGACGTAATATAATGATAATAAACTACATTAACGACATTAGCCTAACCTAACCTAACAACCTTACCTAACCTAACCTAGTACAGTATTATGTAATAGCTATGGTGCCGCATATGGGGAGATTTTTTTTTTGTTTTTTTTTACAGGATTGGCTGCACTATTTCTGCACAGAACTCCCTGCCTATCAAATTCTCAACTATGCAAAAACGCCAAGGAAATTCATGTGCAAAACAAAGTTTGACACAAAAGGTGAGTGGGTGGCCGAGGCAGAAACAGCCGTTCTCCAACACAAGGAACGAATAACCAATTCTGGAGCGATAAGTAAGGTAAGAAAAATCCATGTTCAGCTCCAGAGCAACAAAGCTGTCACCAAAACAGTTGACAGCTGACAATACACAAACAACCAAGGAATTAACTGGGGACACTGACCTAGGCCAAGGCCTACCCAAAAGCCCAGAAGTAGCCGTAGACAAGAGTGACGGTGACAACCCCCATACCAGTACCACAACAAACGTGGCTATAGGCCTAGATCTAGGTATGGGGAACACACCAGGAAATATTAGCATCACAATGCCAGATGCCCATAGCCTCCCCCCCGCAACACTAGCAGACACGGCAGAGCCTCCTCAAAATGCAGCAAGACAGGTGAGGTCGGGGACCCCAACGAGCACACACCCCACATGCAACGGATGCAGCCATAATGCTCCTACATACAGAAGAACAGGTGAGGTTAGTGCTGTAAATACAAATTCATGGAGACCTAGGCCCAGAGCTGAAAACAGGGGCGATATTAGGAGGAAAAGCATGGAAGTATGCAATTTCTACTAAGAAATGAATGCCGATATGGAGTAGTGGGCATGGGATGCAAACAAGACCACCCAAAAATATGTGCAAAATTCATGAAGCACGGGCGGGATGAAAGAATCGGTTGCAAGCGTGGATGGAAGTGCATCGACTACCACCCATATGTATGCAGAATCTCACTCAACAAAAGGGCATGTACTATGAGAGACTGCAATCTTCCACACATCAAGGGAACCAAAATACTGACGCCCAGAAACAACGTCAACAAACAAAGGGAACACGCTACAGGACACTTTCAAAGGGAATTTGCCTACACACCAACTCATGAGGAAAAATTAGAAAGCCAACGCAATGCCCTCAGAAGCTGGCCAACCATCCAGCAAACTCACAAGGTCAGACCAGCAGCGGTACACACGGCTATGCCCGACCAAGGTGCTTTTTTAGAGGTAGTAATGGGACGTCTTCTGGAAGTGGAAAAAACGGTCTCAAGTGATAATGGAGAGATTCCTAGCCCAAACCGAGGGGCCAGACATGAACCACAGAGGAAGGTGCAACTACCACTAACTAGTTTTTTTGTGGGCAACATCAGAGGACTTTACCCACGAAACAATCAATGTAAAGTCCCTATGTTGGAAGAAATTGCAGAGGAAGACAACTCAATTTTTCTAGCCCTCACAGAAACACACCTGAACGAAAATATTTTGGATGCAGAGATCAATATCCATAATTTCACTATATTCAGAGCCGACAGAGAGGACAGAAGCCACGGAGGAGTAGCACTCTACCTAAGGGAGGATATGGCTGCAAATACCGAAACTTTAGTTGCATTCTCAAACGGCACAACAGAGCTACTAGCAGTAGACATAAGACAAACCGACATGCTCATCATAATTTTGTACCGACCTCCAAACACCACAGGGGAAATTTTCAAGGAGGTCACAGAGAAGATACAATCACTCCTACAAAATCTTCCAACTCCCGCTACAGATGTCATCATCACAGGAGATTTCAACCTGCCCATCATCAATTGGGCAACCATGAAAATAGATGGAGGAACCAGGGATGAAAAACAGCAAGCCAAGGAGCTAATGACTATCATAGACACTGCATACATGAAGCAATACATCGAGGAACCTACAAGAGGCAACAACACACTGGACTTACTATTTGGCAACAACTTCGACTTGGTACACTCGTACGAAACTGTAAAAACTATAATGTCCGACCACAGCCTCATCAAAGTTAGAACCCCCACACCAGCCGCCACACCACCAAGAAGATGTCAACATGAATCAAGCCAAATACCCTGCACCTCTCTGAAAGATCTCAACTTCTACAGCAAAGATATAGACTGGGACAGACTGAGAGCAGAACTGGCAGGAACTGATTGGAGGGCACTATTCGAAGATAAAAACGTCGACGAAACTCTCAGTATCCTCCAGAAACAATGCCTGGAGACCTGTAAAAACATCATACCACCCAAATCAAGCAGGAAGCAGATCAAGCGGATTCCCAGAGATAGAAAAATACTAATGAAGAAAAGGACGTACTTGAGAGCCAAGCAAAGGAAGACCAGCTATGCGCACAATATCACCAAACTACAAGAAGAGCTCGATGAAGTTGAACGTAAACTCATCCAGTCACACCAAGAGCAAAGAACACGCGAAGAACTCCAAGCAGTTGCAAACATACGAGTAAATAGCAAATTCTTCTATGCATACGCAAAAAGGAGACTCAGGAACACCTCAACAATAGGACCACTTGCAAAACCTACGGGCGAACTTGAGAGTGACCCAACCGAAATGGCCAAGATACTCAAACAGCAGTACGAAAGTGTCTTCAGCCCACCAAATGAAGACAAGAAAATCGAGAATGCAACGACTTTCTTTGGCAACGCTCCAGGGACACCACATCAACTCTCCTCGGTAACAGTATCAACATAGGACATAATAGCAGCCATCGACAAGATTGGACCAAACTCTGCGGCAGGACCAGACGGCTTTCATGCCCAACTGCTAAAAAACTGCAAACATCAGCTAGCCTTGCCTCTAAAACTGCTGTGGAGCAAGTCCCTCCAAACTGGATATGTACCACAATCCCTAAAAGAAGGTAATGTCACACCAATACACAAAGGGGGTAGTAAAGGCATAGCCAAAAATTACAGACCAGTGGTGCTGACGTCACATCTTATTAAAATCATAGAAAGAACAATACGAGCTAAGATGGTCAGCTTCCTGGAAGATAACGAGGCGTTCAACGAGGGGCAACATGGCTTTAGACAAGGCCGCTCCTGCCTCTCACAACTACTATCACACTAATAGCCTTGGCCCTGCTCGGGGCCTTGGGGCTGTTCGGCCAGGCAGCTTGGGGAAAAACAACAACAACAACTATCACACTACGACAAAATCCTACAGGATATTCAAGACGGAGAAAATGTAGACGTCATATATCTAGATTTCGCCAAAGCTTTTGACAAGGTGGACCATGGGATCCTTCTACATAAACTCAAATCACTGGGAATAGGGGGAGACCTTGGAAGATGGCTCCACAGCTTCATCACCAACAGAAAACAAAGAGTCACGGTTCAAGGAAGCCTATCAGAAGCAGGTGGGGTCATCAGCGGAGTACCACAAGGATCAGTACTGGGACCTCTCCTATTCCTCATCATGATAGGAGACATCGACAGGGACCTGGAACACTCAACAGCCACATCGTTTGCAGACGACACCAGACTCATGAAGAAAATCACCTCATAACATGATGCTCAGCTACTACAACAAGACTTGGACAAAATCCTGAAGTGGGCAGAAGAAAACAACATGGCCCTAAACGGAGACAAGTTCGAGCTTCTAAGGTACGGGAACAAGAGAGCACTACAAAACGACACCAACTACAAAGTGGACAGCAAGAAATTACCGCCAAGGACACAGTGAAGGACTTGGGAGTAAATATGAGCAGTGACGCCACTTTTTCCCAGCATATTACCAAAGCCACAACAACAGCAAAACAAATAGCAGGCTGGATCCTGAGAACCTTCCACACAAGAAATGAGAGGTGTATGCTAACACTGTGGAAGTCACTGGTCCTACCACGACTGGAGTACTGCTCTCAGCTCTGGTCTCCCCAAAAAGTAGGAGAAATAACAGAAATTGAAGCCACCCAGAGGACATTCACCAGTAAAATCCATGGGTTTCAACACTTTAACTACTGGGAGAGACTTAAGGAGCTGCAGCTGTACTCACTTCAAAGACGTAGGGAGAGATACATCATCATCTACGTCTGGAAGATTTTGGAAAAAAAGGTACCAAATCCAAACATCCAAGAGACTCAGCACCAAAGGCGAGGGAGGCTGTGCTATGTGAGGACTACGCCGAGATCAACACAAAAAATCAAATCCCTGATCCATCACAACTTTATATACAATGGAACCAGACTGTTCAACTGTATACCAGCCCCTCTCAGGAACATGACCGGGGTGTCTCCAGACACCTTCAAGAAACACTTGGACATGTGGCTGGCCAAAATACCGGACCGGCCACCAACACCAGGATACCCCAGCACCAACTCCAACCGACTTCTGGAATGGAGAGTGGAAGAAAGGGAGCTGCCTGGTCGCAGTGGAGCCCCAGCTCAACTGTGTCACTAACGGACGGAATACAACTAAGTGTAACTAAGTGTAAGTGTAACAGTAGACTAGCTATAATTCCTTATAATGCATTTCCGCCGCTTTGGACATAATTATATAGGAATTAAGTATGGTATATGACAACTCTAAAGTAGCCATAGAAATTGATGAGTATGCTGTGAAAGCGAAACTAGAATTAAACCATATTTTCCAATGAAGGTATATATTATAGGGATTCCAACATGCATTTCAAAATTGTCATGAAAATTGGTGGGTGGTTTGCTTAATATATACCGAAAATAGCAACAGTCGCCCACAACTTCAGCAAAAATGGGGCTCGCCTCTTCAATACTGTACCAAAGGCCGTCCGGGAACTGACGGGAGTCACGACAGACTCCTTCAAGCGTCAGCTGGACCGATGGCTGGCTACAGTACCAGACGACAGTCACGAGCCCCTAATACCAGGATATCCCAGCACTGCATCCAACTCGTTAGTAAATAGACGGAACGAGGGAGTTGCCTGGCTGCAGCGGAAGTCCACTTTAGCTGCGTCCACAGAGGACGGAATTTTACCAAGTATGACCAAGTAAGTATAGGCTATCCTAGTGTTTACTAGCCTATACCCCTTTGAAAGGACATTAGCCTAACCTAACCTATCCTAGTATTATAGGTGGGGGCTGCCGCCAGGGTGTAAACCGAGGCCGATTATCGTAATGCTAGGGCCTACTCAACTTCGCTTTACAATTAATGCTACCCATAACAGAAAATATTTGTTTGTTGAATTGATGGTTGATTAATCGATAGGTTAATCAATTTCTCAGATAGGCCTAATAAGATTATCTGAAAAGACTGATTAATATTAACACAAAATAGGCCTACACAAAATATATTTAGCCTAGGCCTGACTGAGTTACAAAGTACGGTAGCCTATTATTGCCATTTTGGTTCCACAGCCTGCAAGATGGCACCATCATGGCAGCCAATTGTCTAAATGGCCACCATCCCACCTAGACCTATTAGACCTATTCGATAAAATTGAAATCTGCATATTTAGCCTAGGCGCTCGCCATTCATCCGTGCATTAATGCTACTGGATTCAGGAAAATAGTGCTACTCAACCCAGTTATTTGCTTTGACACCCTGGCTGCCGCCCCCACACCCCGCTTTGACTTAGATTTTTGGTGTATTTGTCTGTGAAGTGGGTATTTTTCAATAGGCCTAGCCTATGTTGATAACGAAAATCCTCCATGCGGACTAGCCTATATAGAGAAAAATAGGCCTATGGCGAATTTATTGGTGCCTATTTTCCCTAATAAATTGTTTCTCATAATGTAGCACTAGTGTCCTTGAATATTATCGTTAATAATTGACAATTTTGACAGACCTAATAATAGGCTACAACCTAATCTATCAGTGACAGTAGAGAAGGAAAACCTCAAAGAAAATCCGCATCGAACTGTAAATGACAAGAGCACCACATTTCAGACCTTACCTATGAGTGCCACGTTAATAAACCATTGATGTGAAGGTGTTAGAGAGTCCCTGAGTCCCCGTACAGGTCCACAGTCAACAATATATACACAACAAACCCCCCAACACAGCCACACCTCCGATGTGCGTAAACAAACGTCAGCTGGCCCGGGCAACATCCGAAGGCCGAGATGCGTGTGTGACAAAATAAAGTTATAAACAGTACCATGAAAAGTGGGGATTGGGCCTGAGTATATATAATAGATAGATAGATAGACTCTTAACTTTATACTGTATTATTAAGATGATTGACTGATCATTTATATATTCCCTCACATTCCCATATATCTCTCCTATCTCTGGTGGGTGGTGAAAGAGCCTTCTGCTTTGTTATCCTTACCTTCCACTTTGTAGCTATGTTAGCCTAGTAGGGATCGCAAGAATGTGCAGTCTGTGTAACTATGCAACTCACTCACTCACTCTCTCTCACTGATTGTTCTTATTGTGAACCAGTTTCCTTTTAGGCTATAGTCGTTCTTCAGTGGTATGGTTTTGCCATCTGAAAGACTGCAGTGTCCCCTCAGGTTTTATTTGTGGTACTCAGGATGAATAACTTATTCAACGAATTTTGTCATATTCATGGATAAGTTTGAAGAACTTGATCATGTCTCCTCTTATTCTGTGATCTTCCAAGGTCTGTAGTCTGAGGGCTCTACAGCAGTTCTCATGGGGATGATTTGCCACCTCTGGCACAAGTTTGGCTGCTTGGTGGGTGGTCATGGCAGCGCAAACGAATCACAATCCAAAAACCTGCTCCGGGGCTTAACTTTCGGAGTTAGAACTTGGAACATATTGACCTTCTTGGATGATGACCGACTACCTCGATCGATCCATTATCTGGTGGCCCTGTCAAGGGCTGTCTCTGTTGTCAAGTTCTTCATTTTGAGATCAGACCGAAGTACCCGAGCCCACGTCATTCTAGGTCCACCCATACGCGCAGCTCCCCCCACGTTCAAAGTCCAGCATTTCTTCACCCAGTTCTTATCATCCATTCTCTCCACATGTCCAAACCAACCAAGTCGGCTCGTGTGCTAAACTTCGCTGACACTCCTAATGCCCAGACGCCTTCTTAATTCCTCGCTCAATACCCTGTCCCTAAGATTAACCCCACACATCCATCTCACCATTTTCTTCTCATTCCATACGTTCCATTCTATTGATATCCTCCGCTTTAATCGGCCACGTCTCTGAAGCATAGGTCATCGCGCTCCTAACACACAAGGTATACACCTCTTTAAGGTGGGGTGGGAGCCCTCTCATGGTCAGGAGTGGCAACAGCTCTCTAAACTTTCCCAGCCACTTCTGACTCCAGCAATGGAGCTAGCTTCAGCATCACCTTCGGCGGAAACCCAGGTAGCATAACTGAATTATGGAACTCTCGTCGACCGGAATTCTCGTCGAAGCGCGAACCTAGAACTCTCGTCGACGATGGAACACTCGTCGACGACATAGAACACTCGTCGACAGGTCCACCTACAAAAAAATCGTTGAAAAGACAGAATAAAGTTTAAAAATATATATTTATATATAAACTATAATTAGAAGTTATGGTGAAGCTTAAGAACAGTGGTTGTGTAGTTAAGTGGTTCGTTGTGTAGTGGTAACTGATGCGATAAAAGGATTGCGAGTGAATGCTGATTTGAACGAATGCCTTTGCAAAAGCACCTCCCTATTTTTACAAAGAAGACTAAATACATTTAATAAAAAGAAAAACAGGTCTGATATTAAAATTATTGTTAATAATTTATATTCATTATATCGAAATTTCGGAATTAAAAAATTAAAAGACTCATTGAAAGGCCTACAAAAGAAAAGTTTTGCTCCTTTTATAGAAAATATTCTAAATAATAAACATAATTTCACAAATAAATTTAAGAATATAGTCTTTGCTTTTATGGGATATATTAGAGCTAATTCTAAGAAATCCAAAGATAACCGTATTAAAGATAAAGTCATGTCCACTTTAAATTATTCCTCTAAAATTTTAGACAAAATTAATGTTAACAGTCTTATTAATTCAAAGAAAGTTAAGTCCATGTTACCAGATGGTTGTAAAGATTTCAAACCATTAATAGTGTATTCATATGAACGACCTGTTGGGTCTATTATTTGTAATTATAATAAAGTTTTAGGAAATCTTTCAGATAATGATATTTTCAATAATAATAAATGCGTGTGTGAAAGAGTCATGGATATGCCAGCTAGCAGACGTGATGCACTAGCAAAGTTCATTTATAGTCCGATATGTCACATATTAACAGGTGATGTAGAACTAGTTAAACATTTTGCAAACGACAAATTAGCAGAGCTATGTCGTAAAGGGTTTAAATTTAGAATAGGGAGTAATAAGTAACATGGGACATAATTTTAAAAGATATTGTTTTTTCAGTCAATAAATTAAAAGATAAATTGTTAAAAATTGCGTGCTGCAATGCAAGAGAACTAGAAGCATGGTCTAAATTATTAATTAAGTTAATTAGAAATAAAATTTTCTCGCTTAAAAATGAATTTAATCTTTCAGATTTTATAGACTATAATTATAATAAGCTTAAAGCTGATTTAATAAATTTACATAAACATTTTGTAATCACTACAGTAGATAAAGCCAGCAATAATTATAGCTTCACATGTAAGAAATTTTATCTTGAAAATATGAAAAAAGAATTAGGTATTAAGGGTAACATATTACGTAAAAATATTTGCGGTAATTCTGTTTATGAAATTCAAAATAATCTGAATATTGATAACTTAATCGATGAACATACCAAGAAAAATATAATATTTGATATTAAACTTTCTGATAAGAACAAGTGCATTGCAAAATTATACATGTTACCTAAATTTCATAAAAGACCTTATAAATATCGCTTTATTGCCGGAGCAAAATTTGCTACCACTAAAACTCTATCAGAACAAGTCGTAAATTGCTTAAAATACATTAAAAGTACTCATAAAAGATATTGTAATACCATCATGAAAAGAACTGGCATTAACTATTATTGGAGTGTTGACAATTCGTTAGAAGTTATTGATAAAATAAATACCATGCCGAAAGTTACCTCGGTACATAGCTTCGACTTTTCAACTTTGTATACCAATTTGCCTTTAGATTTAGTATATTCAGAGCTTTGCTTTATTATAGATTTGCACTTTGACAGGTTCGTTAGGAATGGTAATTATTTCATAAATGTTTATACATATTTTAATAATGCATCACTTAGCTCTACTCCCACTAGTTCTGTATATTTTGATAGAACTAAACTTAAAGATGCCCTTAAATTCCTCCTTTTCAATACTTATGTTAGATTCGGGCCGTACATTTTCAAACAAATATTAGGAATTCCTATGGGTGGAAATGCTAGCCCTTTAATTGCAGACTTATTCTTGCTTGCTTTAGAATTTAAATATATAAAAGACTTAGTTGACAGTAGCAAGAAAAATAAAATTCCAGAAAAATTAGCACTTGCTAAACTGTTAAGTAATAATAGTAGATATATTGATGATATTCTTGTTTGCAATTTGTTAAATTTTAATCAAGTTGCTAAACTTATTTACCCTAATTCTATTCCCCTCACACAATGTAACGTAAATTATAAAGTTGAAAATTTTCTTGATATAAATATAGAGATTGTTAATGAACAGTGCATACTTAAAGTATATCACAAAGTTGATGATTTTAATTTTAACGTAATAAACTTTCCTTTCCCTAGTAGTAATATCGATAGTAAAATAACTTATAATTGTTTTTATTCCCAATTAATAAGATTTTGTAAAATCTGCACTAAAGTAGATGACTTTTGGGCTAGAGCTAGGTTACTATACAGACTCTTAGTGGACAGAGGTTTTGAGGCAAGTAAATTGTTCCATAAATTTAATCTTTTTAGGGTCAATTATTGTGACTGTATTCTAAAATTTGACATCAATAATTTTAATCAAGCATTTTTAACTTGAAGTTTCTTGTATAACCTCTGCTTACATTTTGTCTGTATTTATTGTTTATCTTTTTCTTTTTCTATTATTATTATTATTAATATTAATATTGATGATTTTTTAAATTTATTGTTCTTGTTAAAAGAGTACTCTTTGTTTAAATCTGTTGTTACTTCATATTTTGTAATTATTTGTCTTTATATTATATGTATTCATTGTCGATAGTATCAATTGCTTACTTTTGCGATTTCCTTAGTTTATTTGTGCTATAAATGTAGGTTATTTGTAGGGTAGTTATTGATAGGGGTCACTTGAGGCATGCTATGCTTACAGGTACCTACCCGATAGCACTATCGTTAGTGAGTGCTGTACTGTATTTTATATATTATTTTGTAATAGTATAGATATCTTATCAATATTTGTATTTTGTACTATTTTAATGTCTTGTCATGTTGCAAATTTGATTTTAAATAATATTTTGACATTTAACATATAGTTTCTTTATTCATGCAGAGTTTAGTAAAATTTGCCAGAACGTCCCGGACTTCCCAAACTTGACTACTTCCTTTAACGTGACGATAGTGCGTTGTTATATGTGCGATTAGTTTGCTTGGGAAACAGATTAACTTGCTCATGTAGTAATGTACACCCTATGTGGTGGATTGTGTTCTTTTATTTAATAATTTTCATTTTAGTAAACGTTGTTTCCACATAGCGATTTTGATAATTTAATTTGACTTTATATTGTCCTTGTCCCAATTTTGGTTTGTTTAGTTTGCAAGTTTTACATTTTAATTGTTTGTAGTTTTATTCGTCTTGATTGTTTTGTGTTTTTATTTGATTTCTTCTTAGTTTCCACTAAGGTATAAAGGTATAATACATAATATATACAGTATATATATATCTATCTATCTATCTATTGCCTGACGCCGTGATCCCCGAAGGGGTGGCCACAAACGAACCGCTCCCATGCACCTCTGTCCCCAGTCAGTCGACGCCCCTCCCCCCAACCAGCACCGCCTTCGTTCATGTACTTCCTCACTCCATCCTTCCACCTCTCATTCGGTCTACCTCTCCCTCTCTGTCCCTCCACCTCGCTCTCGTACACCCTCTTAGTCATTCTCTCGCTTTCCATACGTTCCATATGGCCGAACCATCTCAAGTTGTTCCTTTTCACACTTTCCAGCACATCTACCTCCACACCACACCTCCTTACTTCCTCATTAGTCTGTCTATCCCTCCATGTAACTCCGCACGCACTCCTTAAATACCAATATATAATAATGGTATAATACTGTATATAAAAGTTTTGGTGAAGCTTTAAGAAAAAAAAAATGCAAGCTTAAATGACGATTCGAACAATGTTTTTTTCATTTTTTTGTTTCATTATTTGTTTTTGTCATCATCCATAGTTCCCTCCAAATACCGAACTGTAATAACAAGTTGTGTGAAAGAGCCGGGGCGAGCTGCAATGTGTATGAACTAATTGAGGTTCTGCACAAGTACTCATTTCTTCAAGTGCAGCATCAACTTGTGGCCCAAGAGAAGATGGAGAGGCACCAGAAGGCAAGCCATTCCCTGTTTCAAGCCACTTTTCTGCGGGCGTTGGATGTACCGGTAATTATTATTTTTTTGTTTGTGTGTATGAAAAAACTACGACTAAATATTTAATAATACAAATAGCCTACATATATCTTTTATAATTTTTATCATTTATGAATTATGTCTCAAAATAAAACAAAAACAATTGAACTGATAATAAATATGATTTAGGGTAATTCCAATAAGGAATGAACGTATATAAAAAGGAAATAAATATATATATTATATATATAAAACAAAGACAATAGAGGAGACAGTTGAAAAGGATGTCTCTCCGAAAAAAACACCTCTTAATTGGAACACTCGTCGACGGCAAAAATTGGAACACTCGTCGACGTCGACGAGAATTCCGGTCGACGAGAGTTCCAGGTACCGCATAACTTATTCACACACTCCAGCGTTACACTGTCAAAATCAACACTGACAGGCGGGTCATTTAATACAAGATCTCCCTTGCACACTGCACATTCAAAGTCTATGATTCTTGTCGAAGGTCCTCTAGCTCCACTACATCTCTTGTGTACCCAGTCACTACAGACGCAACATTGAATTGAGTTATTTCCCACCCCCTTCCCACATACTGCGCATGGATAGTCACCGCTTCTTTCCATAGTTCCACGCCCTACTCCACCAATCATGACCTTTGTTTTATCTATATAATTATGTTATCATAATAATAATAGTTCTTAAAGCTAGCGCATGCTAAGCCAGCTAAGGATAGCCCAATAAGACCGATTAGGCGTGTTTCCATTAGGGTCTTGTACTACTATTATCCCATCCCCTTGCTCATGAGGGATGGTACCAACTCGGTGCTTGTGAAAAACCTTTAATGCGCCGAGAGTGGGCGCGATCCTGGGACCTTCTGGGTGGAAGTCCAAGATGCTAGTCACTACACCAGCGAGACCCTTATTTGCCATACCTTCCCTCCATCTTTTGAACTTCGCCTCTGCTTCCTGTGCACTATCTGCGATAAGAACTAGATCATCTGCATATAACAGCTCCCATGGAAGTCCTGTCCTAAATTCCCTTGACAGAGCCTCCAGGAATAAAACAAACAGTAATAGGCTCAGCACTAAACCTAGGTGAACTCCAACCTTCACTGGGAATTCTTCGCTCAGGCCCCCAGAGCTCAGCTGTTGAATAGAAGAAAGTCTGCGAGTAATGTTTCACTCTTGGGTTGGAGAGTTGCACAGAGTATAAGGTGGGATTGTGTTGAAAGACAGGTACCACGTGCCCTACGTAGAGGAGGCGGTATACACTGGGAAAGCTCTGAGGAACATTGATTATTATAGTAGCGATAGAATAGCAAGAGAGATGCAACATTGCGGCGGAGAGAGAGAGATTGCAGAGAGTTGGTGAGTGGACGGGAGCTAATGATATAAAAGGCCTTCCTTTCAACTTTGTCTAGGAGAGCAGTGTGAGAGAAACGTCCCCACACATGTGAACAATAGGCCTACTCAATACAAGGACAAACCGTGCCCCTGTACAGAGCAAGAAGCTGTGCAGAGGTAAAGAACCCCTTGAGGCTGTTTAGCACACCCAGCTTCTGGGAGGCTGCCTTAGCAAGACTGGTAATATGGTCCTTCCAAGTGAGAGCAGAAGAAAAAGAGACACCAAGAATAATGAGAGAAGATGAAGGATTGATTTTTGTATTGTCGAAGTATAAGGGAAAGTCCTCTGGGAGTTCCTGACGGGTAGTAAAATGGAGAAATTGGGTTTTGGAAGCATTAAAGGTAACAAGGTTTTCTCTGCCCCAATTGGAAATAGTAGTTAGATCAGCGGATAAGTGTTCTACGGCTTCATTACGTTTGTTTTTGAGGGATTGCTGGCTGGGGCGTTCTGGAAATCTAGTTGAGTAGTGCAAGGTAAAGTCGTCTGCATATGAATGGATGTGACTGGAGGTACAGTTGAGAAGATCATTTATGAAAATTAGAAATAGAATTGGAGATAGGACAGAACCTTGAGGAACACCAGAGTTGATAGCATGAGGAAGTGAACGATGGCCGTCCACAACCGCAGCTATGAAACGACCGGAAAGGAAGTTAGAGACAAAGGCTCAGATGGAGGGATAGAAACTGAAGGAGGGTAGTTAGAAATTAGAGATTTGTGCCAGATTCTATCAAAGGCCTTTGATATGTCTAGCGCAATAGAAAAGGTCTCACCGAAGTCCCGAAAGGAGGATGACCAAGAGTTAGTAAGATATGAAAGAAGATCACCTGTAGAGCGACCCTTAACCCTTTCTCTGTGGGCATATTTCTGCCTATTTCCGCCATATTAGGGCTCATTCAGGCACTCCTGATTGATAAGGCAAGTGTCTGAATTAAATTAAATGTATTCAGCCGAAAACTAGAAGAAAATAGCTTCAAAATGACACCAAAACAAATTTTGTAGCTCGCGGGGTTCACCCGCAGCGCTACCATAGACATTCGCTAAAATAAGCAATTCTCGCTAATGTCTCGCTACATTTGATTTGACAGAACTGTATATCTCGCGAGACTCTGACTCAGAGCCCTCAGTGCCGCGGCCGCCTGGCTGGGAGAAAGACGTGTGGCCTGCCGCGCTCCCGCTCCCTCGCACTTGATTTTACAGGCTATAAGAGGCTTTAAAAGACCGTAAATTGCCATGGCGTTCGGGAACGTCTCCCGCAGGGAAAGGGTTAAGGATGGCACTGGCGATCTGAGAGTGATTATGAGAAGGGAAATGGTTAAGGAATTTGGAAGTAAGAATAGTTTTAAAAACTTTAGAGATACAAGAGATGAGAGTAATTGGACAATAGTTAGAGGGTTGAGAGCGATCACCCTTCTTTGGGACAGGTTGAATGAGAGTAAACTTCCAGCAAGAAAGGGAGACGTTAGAGGAGAGACAAAGACGAAAGAGTTTGCCTAGGCAGGGAGTCAGCACGGAAGCACAGTTTTTTAGTACAACAGGAGGAACACCGTCCGGACCATACGCGTTCTTAGTATTAAGCCCAGAGAGGGTAGAAAGTACATCTTTAGAAGAGATTAGGATATTAGGAGAGAGGGGGGTGGAGAGGGAGGAATAGCACCGGAATCATCCAAAGGGGAGTTTCTAGCGAAAGTTTAAGCGAAGAATTTAGCTTTGTCAGAGGAAGAAGTGATGGTTGTGCCATCAGAGTGGGAAAGGGGAGGGAAAGACGAGGAAGAGAAATTGTTGAAGATGTTTTTGGCTAGATGCTAGATAGCTTGGGAAGAGCTAGAGTTGGATAGTGTGTGCCTATATTCTACTGACGCAAATCTGAGGCCACCTGCAAAAAGAGCAGAGACCTGAGCAATCTGGATTTACACCCAAGAAGTCAACAAGTCACCGGATTCTGGCACTCCGGGTGCTAGTGGAATGCCGACTTGAGTTTAAAAAAGGGCTGCTTGCAGTCTATATTGATCTCAAGAAGGTATTTGACTCGGTGCATCGAAAGACGTTCTGGGAGCTGCTATGGCTATGTGGGATTCCCGCGGCGATTATTGACTTGGTGTCTACACTCATAAGAACATAAGAAAATGGGAGTCTGCAAAAAGCCGATCGGCCCATACAAGGCAGATCCCTGTCACACCCAACCCCAATTACAAGGCCCAATTATAGACCCATCTCACTAATAACTTGAGTACTGACCCCACCAAATCGGTCAGAGATTAACACATGATTACGGGGGTCTGCTGAGCGCCGATTGGCCCACACCTGGTAGATCCCCCTCACACCCAACCCATCTCGTCCATATGCCTATCTAATTTTATCTTAAAGCTCCCTATCGTTCTTGATCCCACTATATCACTTGGTAGCCTTTTCCACCCATCTACAACTCTGTTACCAAAACAATATTTGCCTATATCTTTTCTGAAACTAAATTTATCTAATTTGAAACCATTTGTACGAGTTATTTCGCTATCACTGAGCTTTAGTACATTTTTCATGTCTCCTTTATTAATTCCACTAACCCACTTGAATACCTCTATCATGTCACCTCTAACTCTGCGTCTCTCTAACGAATGTAAGCCTAATTTCTTCAACCTTTCTTCATACGGAAGATTTCTAATATTATGGATCATTTTTGTCATTCTACGTTGTACTCTCTCCAATGAATCTATGTCCATTCTGTAATAAGGACACCAAAATTGAACAGCATAATCCATATGGGGTCTCACTAATGACAAGTAAAGTTTTAAGATAACATCAGCAGTTCTGTTACTCACACTCCTAGATATGAACCCGAGAATCCTGTTTGCCTTGTTACGAACGCTTATACATTGTTTTCTAGGCTTCAAATCATTGCTAACAAACACATCTAGATCTTTCTCACAGTCTGAGTTTTCTAATTCCATATTAGCTAGTTTATATTTAAAATTTGTATGCATCTTCCCTATCTTTAATACCTTGCATTTGTCAATGTTAAACTTCATCTGCCATTTTACTGACCATTCGTGTAAGGTATCTAGATCCCTTTGTAGACACTCTATATCTCTATCTGAATCAATTTTTCTCCCCATTTTGGTATCGTCTGCAAATTTACTTATCCTACTAGTTATACCTAAATCAAGGTCATTTATGTATATAATAAACAACAGAGGACCTAATACAGATCCCTGGGGGACACCACTCTTGACTGATCCCCATTCTGACTTAGTACCATTTATGCTGACTCTCTGCTTCCTACCAATTAGCCATGACCTAATCCATCCTAACAACGCCCCACCTATTCCATGTGCCTCAACTTTCTCATCAATCTCTCATGAGGGACTCTGTCGAAAGCTTTACTGAAATCAAAATATATAATATCATATGACTTGTCATTATCTACTGCTTCATATACCTCTGAGAAAAAACTAAGCAAATTAGTAAGGCAAGAATGTCCCTGAGTGAATCCATGCTGAGAAGAATTGATTAAGTTAAATGTTTCTAAGTGGTTTCTCATTTTCCTAGCAATAATTGACTCTAGTAGCTTTCCTATGATTGAAGTGAGACTAATGGGACGGTAATTGGATGCTATTGATTTATCACCTTTTTTGAAAATCGGAACTACATTTGCAAGCTTCCAAGCTTCTGGAACTATATTTTTTTTTTTTTTTTTTTTCTATATTCCAACTACTCCCTCTCGGGCATAGGCTGATAGCCTTTACGCTACACCGCTGAACACGGTGAGGCCCGTGAGGTCTTTTTCCAGTCTAGGGAGTGAGACATGCGAAGCGCCCCGGCTCGAAGCAACTCCATCTTCTGAAGCAGCTTCGCCTCTGCGCTTCACGGTCTCACCCACCATACTCGGACCCTCACTCTCAGAACGCCACCTATTGAGCAATTAACTCACTAGGCATTGCCCCCCTGTAACATATTTTGAATATGGGAATATTCATACAATGCTATTTAATCAGGTAACAATGAGGGTATTTTTTTGGCATTTCGGTGTGGTGTGGTAATGCACTGGAACTAGGTACAGCACAAATTCCATCCCAATAATATCTTCCAATTGACATATTGGGATTCGAACCCGGGTTCATTGGATTACCAGTTCAGTGGCAAGACCACTCTGCCACACCTCCCCTCTACACACACGTTTCTAATGAATTGTTAAAAAGAAATGTTAATGGGTAACTTAACTCATCTCTGCATTCTTTTAATACTCTAGCATATACCTCATCGGGACCAGGCGATTTCTGAGGTTTCAGTCTGTCAATTTCCTTAAGCACATCATTTCTACTTATAGTAACCGTACTTAACCTATTTTCTATACTATCGCTATATACCTTGCGGACTTCTGGAATCTGTGCCAAATTTTCATTAGTGAAAACGGATAGAAACTGACTATTTAATGTACTGCACATTTCTAAATGATTTTCCTGTCATTTCTCCTATCAAAGTTTTAAGGGGGCCTATTTTATCTCTAACTTTAGATTTATATAGCTGGTAAAAGCCTTAGGGTTATTTTTTGAGTCATTGGCTATCCTGATTTCATAATTTCTTTTGTCTGTCCTTATACCTTTTTTAACCTCTCTTGATTGATTCTGATAGTAAGCAAGTAGGGGGCGGTGAATTTCGCCTTTCTTAATTTTTCTATATATTCCTCTCTTTTTTCCTAGAAGGTCTAATAGTCTATTATTCATCCATTTGGGTTGGTTCTGTGTTGATCTAAATTTTCTTTTGGGGATATATTTATTTTGCGCATTGTGGAGTGAAGAAATAAAATGATTATATGTAGCTGTCAAATTATCCTGAGTTAAGACAGGTATCTGAGAGAGAGTATGTTCATTAGCGCACCTGGGTCCACTTAATAGTTTAACCATAGGATCGACTCTTAAGGCTCTTCTTAATCCACCATAATTTGATTTTCTGAAATGTGGGATAAGTGTCCCGTATCCTCTTTAGCCTTTCCTGTCCATTGTATGTTAAAATAAATTGATTTATGATCACTATTTCCTAGTTGGTCTCCTATCTCTACATTATTTATCATTTGTTCATTATTACTGAGAACTAAATCGAGGATATTATTACCTCTAGTAGGCGAGTCTATGAATTGAAATAAAAAACTATCCTGTACCGCCTCAATAAACTCTTTTGAATCTGAGTCGCCGATTTGATGCTGCCAATCAATATTCGGAAAAATAAAATCCCCCATAATACACACATTGCTAAACCTTCATGCTATTTTCACTTCCTGCCATAAAGCTGTACCTTCGTTTCTACTCATATTTGGTGGTCTATAAATAACTCCAATAATTATGGTCTCACTACCTTCGCTAACCTCTACCCAAACACTTTCGTTATCAGTATTTAGTCTAATACCTGATTTAATACAGCTTTTGAAAGAACTCCTGACAAACACTGCTATTCCGCCGCCCCTCCTACTTGTTCGGCGTCGCGTTTTTTAAACAAACTATATCCTGGTATATGGAATTCTGCTAAAAAAAATCTTGATTCTGTATTAATCCATGTTTCAGTCAGTGCTATAATGTCTATATTTTCGTTGCTAACAAGTGCTCTAAGTTCATCCATTTTGTTACATAAACTCCTACAGTTTGTATAATATAATCGCAATTAATTTATTTTGCTGGTATCGGATTTACCTTTATTTCTAACTGAATTCTCATCTTCTGTTACACCTTCAATATTTCTACTAGCAGTACAATTAAAATCCTGTGACTGAATTTTTGTATTCCTATCTGATGTACCAGTACGGCAATTTACCCTATCTAGACAATTATTCTTACTCATATTCTCAGGCTTTATTTTGAGCGAAACCCTGCGACAATCCTATCTATTGACCTAGCTAAATTTGCCACCCCTAGCCGAGAAAGATGAACCCCGTCCTGTGCGTACAACTTATTTTTACCATAGAAACGGGTCCAGTTATCAAGGAATGGTATTGCATTTGCATTGCAGTATTTTTCCAGCCGACAATTGATACCAATTGCCCTAGATGACCATTCCTTGCTGACCCCTCTCCGTGGCAAGATACTGTGTACTACAGGTATGCCTCCCTTCCTCCTAACTTTATCTAACACCTCCCTGTACTGCCGAAGCATTACTTCCGTCCTACCTTTACCAACATCATTGCTCCCTGTACTGAGACAGATAATGGGGCTATCTCCAATATCTTTCATGATGTAATCAATTTCCTCTAACACCTTCCCAACCCCGGCACCAGGCAGACAGACAAGCTTCCTAATATCAGTACAGGTGGACCTAGCTAAGTGTCTGACCATGGAGTCCCCCAACAATTGAGAAGGACTTGCCTCTCCTTGTCGATGACTTGGTAGCAGCTGCGGCAGCGGCAGGAACTCCTGGGGCAGCAGTTGAAGGTACTCCTGGGGGGCAGCAGTCACAGCATTCCCTGTATTTGGAGGCAACTTACTTGCCTTTCTCCTGGTTTCCTCGCCGAAGGAAGCACTCGCAGCCTCACCATCACATTCGTCATCTAAGGTGATGAACTTGTTGCTGAGGGCAACTGGCTGCCGTAGAAATTTGCAGGTTGTTGAACTTGTTGGAACAACTGTCCAGGGAGCATCACAATCCCTAACAGCAGTTGCACTATCTTCACTCTTCTTGTCAGCCAAAGTTAGCTTTAAGGCTAAATTCTCGTCTTTGAGAGACTGCACCTTTCTCTCCACATTATCCAGCCTTTCTTGCAAAGCAAGACAAAGCTGGAGAATATGAGAGGAGGTAGCAATCTCGTCAACACCAGCCATTTTAAGAAAGCGTTAACACTATCACCACACTATGGGCAAAGATAATTCACTGGAAGTCACTAGGGACAGGTCCTCACTCAGCAAAGGTCAAGCAGGTCACTCCTTATTACAACTCTTGCTAAAACAGCTTCCCAGAAGCTGGGTGTGTTTAACCGCCTACGGGGGTTCATTATCCCTGCACAGCTTCATGATCTGTACAGGGGCACAGTGTATTGAGCATTGTTCGCATGTGTGGGGAGGTAGAAATGAAAGCCTTTCGTCTCATTAACGCACATCCACTCATCGACTCTCTGCAATTTCTATATCTTCGCCGCAATGTTGCATCTCTCTCACTAATTTACAGCTATTACAATAATCCGTGTTTGTCAGAGCTCTCTCAGAGTATACCACCTCGTCTACGTAGAGTACGTAGCACCCATCTTCCAACACAATCCCACCCCTACTCTGTGCAAGTCTCCAACCCAAGAGTTAAACGATATTCCCAATCTTTATTTTATTCAACAGCTGAGCTCTGGAACTCTCTCCCAGAATCCACCTTTCCCTCATCCTATGACCAAAATTGCTTAAAACTTCGCATGTCCAGACATTTTGGGTTGAACATTCCTTGATTTTAGACATGTCACTCTTTCAACTATGGGGGAGGCACTTGTCACAAACAGTTTTACCTTTTGTCTCCCTCATTTACATAAAACAAAAAATCTATACAGGACCAGAGTGTGGTGGGGGGAGCATCCTCCTTCTTCCCTGTAAATTCAGGTGTGAGACAGGGGTGTGTTCTAGCACCTATCACTTTTCAACACTTGCATAGACTGGTTACTGGACTGGACAGTCTGGCAGAGTTGCAGAGCAGACATTTGACAAGTTCATGACCACATATCTTGATTTTGCAGATGATGCAGTGATCCTAGCGGATCGCCCTTGAGGTACTACACGAGTCGGAGCCATTGGGTTTAAAGGTCTCTTGGACCAAAACCAAAGTTCAAGCATTTGGTGACTTATTGGATGATGCAAGTCGCTGGTGCTCCCTGTCTTATTATATGGATGCGAGACATGGACACTTAACGGTGACTTGAAGAGACGCATCAACTCCTTTGGTACTAAATGTCTTTGCAGTATCTTGAGCTATCATTGTAATGATTGTCTCAAACCAGCGATTACTCCGTGAAACTGATTCAAGATATATTAGTTGCATGGACCGTGAATGCCAACTTTGGCTATATGGGCATGTGGCTCACCTCCCTGAAACAGACCCTGCTCACAAGATGGTCTCTACAGAAGACAACCGTGAGTGGAGGAGGCCTAAAGGAACACCACGGAACTCATGGCTGAGGCAAGTCGGCCAATCATGTGATAGGATACTTGATATGGGCCAGGCAGATGCCTAGAGTGTCGCCTGGGAGGATCCGCCAGAGTGGAGTCGGAGGGTGAGTGCGGCTACGTGCTGGCACAGCGTATGCCCAAATTGATTGATTGATTGACACTAGTACCATCACCACCACCATCTCCACCACCACTACCACTACACAGATATAAAGAACTCTAAGCCTCCACCACACCATACATGCCCAAAGAACCCTAATCCAACCATTGACTCCCACCAAAGCTCCCGTCTCTCCCACCCTTCCCATTCAACACACAGATCTTCATTCATTCGAGATAGACGGAGTTTTCCTCTTTTAACGTGATTTTTTCCTCTTATGTGTTTTTTCTTAATGTTTTTTTTTACATGGATGTGCTTCGTATTTGTACCTGCTCCGTTCTCTCTTTCTCTACTCTACATAATTTTGTTTACTTGTACTTTTTTTTACCAGGATATATAATTTATACTGTATATATATATATATATATATATATATATATATATATATACTGTATATTACCTGGACTTTGTTCTTCTTAACCCCTTCTGTACCGGTGACGTATGTTATATTTTATTCTAGCAAAATATATAGAAGATTTTATGCAGCTCAGAAAGGATCTGTGGTAGTTAAAAGGGTTGATTGAGATAGTTCGAAGCCTTATAATTGCTAAAGATCCTTCCTAAAGTGAATAAAATCGATTAGTAGAAGACCAAAAGACGTCACCGGTATAGAAGGGGTTAAAAGGATCGTTATCTTACATGGGGATTATTCATACTTTTAATATATTTTTTATCTAGGTTAAGTGTTGTTCATATTTTTATCTAAGTTTTCTTATTATCCTCCATCATCATCATCATCATCATCATCATCATCTTCCGTTTACCTGGGTCGGTAATTTTTATATGAAATTATTAGTACCGGTATTATTGTTGTTGATAGTATTGTTGTTGTTATTAGTATTATTGTTATTGTTGTTGTTGCTGCTGTTCCCTGGGCTGCCTGGCCGAACAGCCCCAAGGCACCGAGCAAGGCCAAGGCCATAACCGAGTGCCCCCACAGCACCCTCCCTGCCTACCACAACAAAATCTGGGTGACCGAATCCGCTCA
The DNA here is from genome assembly GCA_032716605.1 of Paralithodes platypus. Lineage (NCBI taxonomy): Eukaryota > Metazoa > Arthropoda > Malacostraca > Decapoda > Lithodidae > Paralithodes > Paralithodes platypus. The sequence continues at coordinate 45,933,857 of CM064531.1, read as the reverse complement.
CAGGCAAGGAGCCGAAATTGGGTTCTAGTCATGTGGTGATGGGCTAGTCTATCAGAGTGAGAGTTAAGCGTTCTCTGCCATACCCATAGCTTACTCTAACTGTTCCTTTTACTTATATATTTCCTAGATCTCAAGTGGTGGCGTCTCTTCCGTGGATTGACCTCTCTACTGCCAACTCTCTAGGTTGGCAGATTGGGAGCCAAAGCGTCACATTTTTCCTTTGCCCCTCAGCTTTCCCTTCATAATTGCTGAGGGGCACAGGTCCTTGGGTGGGGCTTCGGTATTATTGTTGTTGTTGTTGTTGTTGTTGTTGTTATTATTAACCCTTACAGTGCTAGTGACATTCTTGTATTTGATTTAAGCTACATTTAGACGATTTTCAGCTACATTTAGACGATTTTATGAAGCTTAGGAGAGATGTGTGGTAGCTAAGAGGAGTAATTGAGGTAGTCTGTAACCTTATAATGGGTAGACGTCCTTCCTAAGCTGAATATAATCGTCTAATAGTGTCCGGAATAGAATACAAAGGACGTCGCCGGTACTGAAGGGGTTAAGGGAAGATGGTTGATTTTTCTGGCCCCCCCTTGTCCCTCATGTTTAGCCCCATTAGTTTTCAGATTTTAAGACGTTCGGCCCATTAGTTTGTCGATTTTACGACTTTTTGTCCCTCTTCTTTGTTAAAATTAAGACCCGTGCCACTAACGTGACGATTCGTTCCTGGCGAGCGATAGTGAGTGAGCCTGTAATACATGTCGAAAAATGTGCAAATTTATCATTGAAAGGTGTGTGTGTGTGTGTGTGTGCAAGGAAACTAAAAAATAATAATAAAAACATACTTAAATCGGCCAATAAATATACCCTTCCCCTTAAGGGGAGATTTCCACTTGAGGGACTTTTTCCTTGACCCCTTTCTCCCTCATGTTTAGCCCCATTGCTTTTGAGATTTTAAGACGTTCGCTCCATTAGTTTGGCGATTTTAAGAACTTTCACCCCATTTATATCACTTTTAAGACCTTTCGTCCCATTTAGGTGTCTATTTTTTCCTGGCGAGCGATAGCGAGCCTGTAATTTAAGAGGAATCGGCCATCGGCCGGGACATTTTTCTACCGAAAAATGTACAAATTTATCTTCAAGGGGGTGTAATTTCAAGTTGGATGGAAGTCTAGGAAACACACTAAAAACCTCCCCTTAAGGGTCGGACCTATAGCCTGTTTTGTTTGAAGGGGAGGTCTCCACTTGAGGGATTTTTTTCTTGACCCCTTTCTCCCTCATGTTTAGCCCCATTGCTTTTGATATTATAAAACGTTTGCCCCATTAGTTTAGCGATTTTAAGAACTTTCACCCCATATTAAGACCTTTCGTGCCATTCAGGTGTCAATTTTATCCTGGCGAGCGATAGCGAGCCTATAATTTAAGAGGAATCGGCCTTCGGCCGGGACATTTTTCTACCGAAAAATGTACAAATATATCTTGAAAGGGACTCAAGGGGGTGTAATTTTAAGTTTGATGGAGGTCTAGGGAACAAACTAAATACCTCCCCTTTAAGCTAGCGATAAATTGAATCATGCCCACCATAACCCTTTCAGTACCAGCGACGTGTGTTATATTAATGTTTATATTTAGACGATATTATGCAGCTTAGGAAGGCTCTGTGGTAGTCGAAAGGGTTGGCTGAGATAGTTTGAAGTCTTAGTATGGCTAGAGGTCCTTCCTAAGGTGAGTACAATCGTGTAATAGTTGCCAGAATAGGATGAAAAGGACGTCCCCGGTACTGAAGGGGTTAAACAAGGATTTTAGTTTGCTCCCTAGACCTCTAAGAAGCTTTAAAAACACCCCCAAGATCCCTTTTAACCCTCTCCGACATATGACGCGATTTTGAGCCGATTAGGGATACTTTAAAGCCTTTGTTACTATCAGGGGTATTTAGAAACCTTTAGTTTAGTTACTTCAACCTCTGCAGTTGTCTTTGAGTTAGCTGTGTTGAGCCTATTGGGGATACTTTAAAGCCTTTGTTACCATCAGGGGTATTTAGAAACCTTTAGTTTAGTTACTTCAACCTCTGCAGTTGTCTTTGAGTTAGCTGTGTTGAGCCTATTGGGGATACTTTAAAGCCTTTGTTACCATCAGGGGTATTTATAAACCTTTAGTTTAGTTACTTCAACCTCTGCAGTTGTCTTTGAGTTAACTGTGGGCAGAAAACTAATTTTGGAGAGGTAATTATAAGAGTGAGAGAACTCTATTTCTTATTGCTAATCTGGCAACCTTTGCGTCATATGAGTCTGAAGGGGTTAAGATACATTTATACATTTTTCGGAAGACAAATTTCCTGGCCGAAGGCCACTTCCTCCTAAATTACCGGCTCGCTATCGCTCGCCAGGAAAAAATCGACAAGACATCTAAATGGGACGAAAGGTCTTGATATTGACGACTAATTAAGACGAAAGCGCTTAAACTAATGGGGCGAGCATCTTAAAATTTCAAAACTAATGGGGCTAAACATGAGGGAAAGGGGGTCCGAAAAACGACATACCTGCCCTTAATGGTTCTACCTGTAACCTATTTCTCTCAGAAGCTGTACAGTCGGCCACATAAGTCATGTCTCGGCACCAAGGCATCAATAATGGTTCTACCTGTAACCTATTTCTCTCAGAAGCTGTACAGTCGGCCACATAAGTCATGTATCGGCACCAAGGCATCAATAATGGTTCTACCTGTAACCTATTTCTCTCAGAAGCTGTACAGTCGGCCACATAAGTCATGTATCGGCACCAAGGCATCAATAATGGTTCTACCTGTAACCTATTTCTCTCAGAAGCTGTACAGTCGGCCACATAAGTCATGTATCGGCACCAAGGCATCAATAATGGTTCTACCTGTAACCTATTTCTCTCAGAAGCTGTACAGTCGGCCACATAAGTCATGTCTCGGCACCAAGGCATCAATAATTGGTATCAGCCATATATCATACATCAACTCGCCTTCTCTCACTATAGGTAACGTCAGCGAACTTGATAATAATCTTGACCCTTTAACTTATTATAACTCAATATGAATTAAAGCCATCGGGCTGAAATTCCTCTAATTTGGAAAGAGTCCACCAGGTAATAGGTGTGGATATTTACAGCCAGTTTGCTCTAGTCCCCTTTGAGTTACGAAGAGGTAAGTGATCGAGATTTTTGTCAAGTTCGATGGTGCTACCTATAGTTCCCTACAATCTCTTTCTACACGCCGCAATGTTGCATCTCTTTCACTCTTCTATCGCTATTACAACAACCAGTGTTCTTCAGAGCTCTCTCAGTGCATACCCCCTCCCTTGCGGCGAGTGTGAGGCACCCGCCTTTCATCACAGTCCCACTCCTATTCTGTCAAGCTCTCCAACCCAAGAATTGGCAAATTTTCTCAGTCTTTTTTCTACTCAACAAGTGAACTGAGGAACTCTCTCCCTCAATCAATCTTTCCTTCATCCTATGACGTAGACTGCTTTAAACTTCGTGTGTCCAGGCATTTTGACTCCAACGTCCCTTGAATTTGGCTCTGTCACTCTTTTACTTTGGGGGAGACACTCGCTACAGGCAACCTGCCTTTTGTCTCCTCCATACATATAGAAAAAACAAAACAAAACAATGTTCCTACTCTTATACCCACCCTATTCAACATCTGACAGACATTAATACAGTACAGAACGAGCCTAACGTAATAACTAATGAGACATGACTTAATCCCTTCAGTACCGGCGACGTCCTTTTAACTTTATTCTGGCTACTATTAGACGATTTTATTCAGTTTATAAAAGAGCCCCAGCAATAAACAGACTTCGAACTATCTCACTTAACCCTTTTTACTAACACAGATCCTTCCTAAATTTGCACAAAATCGTATAAATGTACCAAGAATATAATGTCTAGACGTCGCTGGTACAGAATGGGTTAAGGGGAGATTTCCACCTGGAGTTTTTTTTTCTGGACCCCTTTCTCCCTCATGTTTAGCCCCGTTGCTTTTGAGATTTTAATAGGTACGCCCCATTAGTTTGGCGATTTTATGAACCCTCGCCCCATTTCTGACAATTTTAAGACCATTCGTGCCATTTAGGTGTAAAAATTTTCCTGGCGAGCGATAGCGAGCCTGTAATTTGAGGGGAACCGGCCTTTGGCCGGAATTTTTTTCTACCAAAAAATGTACAAATTTATCTTGAAAGGGGGTCTAGGGGGAGTAATTTTAAGCTTGATGGAAGTCTAGGGAATCAACTAAAAACCTGCCCTTAAGGGGGTACCGGTAGTGCTTGTTTTTGGGTCTGAAGGGGTACCGGTAGTGCTTGTTTTTGGGTCTGAAGGGGTTAAGGGGGTAGTGCTTGTTTTTGGGTCTGAAGGAGTTAAGGGGGTAGTGCTTGTTCTTGGGTCTGAAGGGGTTAAGGTGGTAGTGCTTGTTTTTGGGTCTGAAGGGGTTAAGGGGGTAGTGCTTGTTTTTGGGTCTGAAGGGGTTAAGGGGGTAGTGCTTGTTTTTGGGTCTGAAGGGGTACCGGTAGTGCTTGTTTTTGGGTCTGAAGGGGTTAAGGGGGTAGTGCTTGTTTTTGGGTCTGAAGGGGTACCGGTAGTGCTTGTTTTTGGGTCTGAAGGGGTTAAGGGGGTAGTGCTTGTTCTTGGGTCTGAAGGGGTTAAGGGGGTAGTGCTTGTTTTTGGGTCTGAAGGAGTTAAGGGGGTAGTGCTTGTTTTTGGGTCTGAAGGAGTTAAGGGGGTAGTGCTTGTTTTTGGGTCTGAAGGAGTTAAGGGGGTAGTGCTTGTTTTTGGGTCTGAAGGGGTTAAGGGGGTAGTGCTTGTTTTTGGGTCTGAAGGGGTTAAGGGGGTAGTGCTTGTTTTTGGGTCTGAAGGGGTTAAGGTGGTAGTGCTTGTTTTTGGGTCTGAAGGGGTTAAGGGGGTAGTGCTTGTTTTTGGGTCTGAAGGGGTTAAGGTGGTAGTGCTTGTTTTTGGGTCTGAAGGGGTTAAGGGGGTAGTGCTTGTTTTTGGGTCTGAAGGGGTTAAGGGGGTAGTGCTTGTTTTTGGGTCTGAAGGTTGTAAGTGTGTAGTGCTTGTTTTTGGGTCTGAAGGGGTTAAGGGGGTAGTGCTTGTTTTTGGGTCTGAAGGGGTTAAGGGGGTAGTGCTTGTTTTTGGGTCTGAAGGGGTTAAGGGGGTAGTGCTTGTTTTTGGGTCTGAAGGGGTTAAGGTGGTAGTGCTTGTTTTTGGGTCTGAAGGGGTTAAGGGGGTAGTGCTTGTTTTTGGGTCTGAAGGACTTAAGGGGGTAGTGCTTGTTTTGGGGTTTAAGGGGGTAGTGCTTGTTTTGGGGTTTAAGGGGGTGGTGCTTGTTTTGGGGTTTAAGGGGGTAGTGCTTGTTTTTGGGTCTGAAGGGGTTAAGGGGGTAGTGCTTGTTTTTGGGTCTGAAGGGGTTAAGGTGGTAGTGCTTGTTTTTTGGGTCTGAAGGGGTTAAGGTGGTAGTGCTTGTTTTTGGGTCTGAAGGGGTTAAGGGGGTAGTGCTTGTTTTTGGGTCTGAAGGGGTTAAGGTGGTAGTGCTTGTTTTTGGGTCTGAAGGAGTTAAGGGGGTAGTGCTTGTTTTTGGGTCTGAAGGGGTTAAGGGGGTAGTGCTTGTTTTTGGGTCTGAAGGGGTACCGGTAGTGCTTGTTTTTGGGTCTGAAGGGGTTAAGGTGGTAGTGCTTGTTTTTGGGTCTGAAGGGGTTAAGGGGTAGTGCTTGTTTTTGGGTCTGAAGGGGTTAAGGTGGTAGTGCTTGTTTTTGGGTCTGAAGGAGTTAAGGGGGTAGTGCTTGTTTTTGGGTCTGAAGGGGTTAAGGTGGTAGTGCTTGTTTTTGGGTCTGAAGGAGTTAAGGGGGTAGTGCTTGTTCTTGGGTCTGAAGGGGTTAAGGTGGTAGTGCTTGTTTTTGGGTCTGAAGGAGTTAAGGGGGTAGTGCTTGTTCTTGGGTCTGAAGGGGTTAAGGTGGTAGTGCTTGTTTTTGGGTCTGAAGGAGTTAAGGGGGTAGTGCTTGTTCTTGGGTCTGAAGGGGTTAAGGTGGTAGTGCTTGTTTTTGGGTCTGAAGGAGTTAAGGGGGTAGTGCTTGTTCTTGGGTCTGAAGGGGTTAAGGTGGTAGTGCTTGTTTTGGGTCTGAAGGAGTTAAGGGGGTAGTGCTTGTTCTTGGGTCTGAAGGGGTTAAGGTGGTAGTGCTTGTTTTTGGGTCTGAAGGAGTTAAGGGGGTAGTGCTTGTTCTTGGGTCTGAAGGGGTTAAGGGGGTAGTGCTTGTTTTTGGGTCTGAAGGAGTTAAGGGGGTAGTGCTTGTTTTTGGGTCTGAAGGGGTTAAGGGGGTAGTGCTTGTTTTTGGGTCTGAAGGAGTTAAGGGGGTAGTGCTTGTTCTTGGGTCTGAAGGGGTTAAGGGGGTAGTGCTTGTTTTTGGGTCTGAAGGAGTTAAGGGGGTAGTGCTTGTTTTTGGGTCTGAAGGGGTTAAGGGGGTAGTGCTTGTTTTTGGGTCTATGTATTTATTTATATATTTATTTCTGAGTTTCCTCGCTAGACCTCCATTAAGCTTAAAACAAAAATTACAGGTTCGCTATCGCTCGTCAGGAAAACATCAACACCTAAATGGCACGAGAGGTCTTAATATTGACAAAGAAAGGGGGCGAAAGGTCTCAAAATCGTCAAACTAATGCAACAAACGTCTTAAAATCTCAAAAATAATATGCTAAACATGAGGGAGAAGGGGATCCATAAAAAGCGACTACCTCCCCCTCAATAGCGCTGCCGTACGTATGTCCAGCGGAGCAAAACAAAAATAGGCCTATGGAGTATTTTGTACACTTTGTAATATCTCTTCTATTAAGCTTCATTATCTCCCAGGAATGAAGTGCAAGGTCTTTGATATTCTCTCTCTCTCTCTCTCTCTCTCTCTGGTTCTCTCTCTCTCTCTCAAGTCAAGACCAAAGAGATTTAGATTCCTTCAATAATATGTGTAGAAGAGTGAACTCTCTTATACAGGAAGCAAAGCGGAATGAAGAACTAAGGGTTGCAGCTCTCTGCAAAGAGAGTCCTAAAGAGTTCTTCAGCTATGTGAACAGCAGGAAGCCCTTCATTGGACCTCTAAAGGATCCAACAGGCCAACTTCAAACCTCTACACTGATATAGCTAAATCCCTAAACGACTATTTTTCCTCAGTATTCACAAGGGAAAATACCAGTGACATGCCAAGTCCAGGACTAGTGCAAGAGGGTGAATTTCTTAGCAGAATTAGATGTACTGCAGAGGAGGTAGCAAAAAGAATAGATAAGTTAAATAGGTTCAAGTCATCCGGCCCAGATAGCTTTCTTCCCCGTGTTGTACGAGAAGTGAGAGATGAAATCGCACCTTTCTTGGCAGACATCTTCAATAAATCACTAGAAAATGGAGAAGTCCCTGAAGACTGGAAACTGTCCAATGTGACCCCATTCTTTAAGAAATGGGATCACGAGTGTCCCAAGAATTATCGGCCAATTAGCTTGACTTCTATCATAGTAAAACTCTTAGAAGGGATACTATAGTCTATTCGCTGTAAGTAGGCCAAAAATCATGACCTCTATCCTCTGTAACTAAAAAAGGGCTAGAGCAAATTGGCTGTAAATTTCCACATCTATTCCTTGACTGACTCTTCCCAAATGGTAGAAACATTAGCCTGAATTCTCTAGTTCATTAGTTGCAGAGGATAGCGGTCATGATTTCTCGCCGCCTACTTACAGCGAATAGACTATAGTAGACAAAATAGTTGACTACTTAGAAACCAACAATTTAATTACAGATTCCCAACATGGATTCAGGCGACACCGATCATGTCTTACCAATTTGCTGGAATTTTTCCATGAAATGCTGAGTGAGTATGACAAAAGTAGAGCCATAGACATCCTTTACTTAGATTTTCAAAAAGCTTTTGACAAAGTGCCTCATTGCAGGCTAATGTCAAAAGTGAGTGCACTAGGTATCATTACAGAGATCACAAACTGGATAGAAAGTTGGCTAACAGGTAGACAACAACGAGTGGTAATCAATGGTGTTTCTTCTGAGTGAACTCCAGTCACTTCTGGAGTGCCACAGGGATCTGTCCTTGGCCCTCTACTGTTTACCATATATTATGTCAATGACATAGATATTGGTCTGTTGAGTGTGATTTCCAAGTTTGCAGATGACATAAAGCTTGGAATGAATGTGAAAGACCCCAAAGGGGTTGAACAGCTCAGGATGGACCTCAAAAGGCTGAGTGAATGGTCGGAGACATGGCAGATGCCTCTAAACTTGGAAAAGTGCAAGGTGATGCATATTGGCCAAACAAACCCCAATTCAGGCTATTCACTATTGGGAATGCCTCTGGAAGTGACTGACTTGGAAAAGGATTTAGGTGTTCTGATTAGCAGTGACCTAAAGTTTTCCAAGCAGTGCATTGAAGTAGAGAAGAAAGCTCAGAAATTATTGGGCTATATTAAGAGGAAATTTAAGTATAGAAATACGGAAATAGTCTTCACACTTTACAACGCTCTGATACGATCTATCCTGGAGTATGCTGTTCAATTCTGGTCTCCAGCACTCAGGAAAGATATAGAACGACTGGAAAGAGTACAAGCTAGGGCTACAAAGCTTATTCCATCGCTTAGAAGAATGAGCTATAAGGACCAGTTGGGAGCTCTTGATCTCTTCCCATTGGAGACACGCAGACTACGAGGTCAGCTCATTGAAGTTTTTAAAATACTTAATGGGTTTGACAATGTGGATTATAGCAAAATGATTAGCCTCAATTTTAATACAACACGCAACTATGGCTGGAAATTATAATTGAAAAGGTTTAGCACTTGTATTTGTGGAAACGTTTTCACATATAAGATCTGTTCTACCTGGAACAAACTTTCCTCCGAAGTTGTAAATAGTTCTTCACTAGAGCAGTTCAAGAAGAGAGTAGATAGCATTTTGCACACTCTGTAAAGAGTGTAGTGCACTAAACAGTCTCTCTCTCCTTCCACTTCGAGTATCTCCTCGGAATGGACCGCAAGGTCTCTGATATACTAACTACTCCTTGTAACGTTCTCTCTCTCCCTCTCTCTCTGTGAAGCACATCCCAAGAGCTCTTTTAATCAAGTGTTGTATAGCCAAAATAATTAATCCGGGTGGAATCCATTGGTCTGGGTTGAGTTCTGGCGCTGACAGAGAAGAGGGCTACATAAATCCGGCTTGTATAAACGACCTCGCCCGGTGTCACACGAGCCTTATATTTGTTGGCATAATTATATTTTGGGGCAATTCTAGTCAGGTAACTTCAGAATTAAACTTTTATTAGTGTTAAGGGGAGATGAGGGTCTATATTTGCTTTTATATTTATCTTTTTATGATTTGTTTAAGTTTCCTCCCTAGACCTCCATCAAGCTTAGAAAACACCCCCAAGACCCCCTTTCAAGATAAATTTGTAATTTTTTCGGTAGAAAAATGTCACGGCCGAAGGCCGGTTCCATCTAAAATTAGGGGCTCGCTATCGCTCGCAAGGTAAAATTCGACACCTAAAGGGCACGAAAGGTCTTAATATTGACAAAGAAATGAGGCGAAAGGTCTCAAAATCGCCAAACTAACAGGACGAACGTCTTAAAACCTCAAAACTAATATGCTAAACATGAGGGAGAAGGGGGTCCATAAAAAGCGAGTAGTACCCCCTTAAATGGTTATATCAGGATTGACACTTTAAGGGGGAGGTAGTCGCTTTTCAGGACCCCTTCTCCCTCGTGTTTAACCCCATTAGTTTTCAGATTTTAAGACGTTCGGATCATTAGTTTGGCGATTTTAACACTTTTTGTCCCATTTCGTTGTCAATTTTAAGACCTTTCGTTCCATTTAGATATCGCTAGCGAGCGATAGCGAGCCTGTAATGTTAAGAGGAAACAGCCTTCGGTCGGGACATTTTTCTACCGAAAAATGTACACATTTATCTTGAAAGGGGGTCTATGGGGTGCTTTTCTAAGCTTGATGAAGGTCTAGGGAGGAAAGTAAACAAAATAATAATATGAACAAATCGATCAGAAAATGAACCATCCCCCCCCCCCCCCCTTCAATAGCCTAGTTATATTATGACTGACATTTTGAGTCCCATTGTCACACCCATATACTGTATAAATAGACTGCATCCGCGAGTTTGGCCCCAAAGTTTATCGCTTCTATTCTTGGGTATTGTCTTTTGAGGAATCCTGGTTAAGGGGGGTGACCTGCTGGGTTTTTTTTTCTCTCTGGGTTGTATCCAATCGGCCCCATTCAGCCTACTGTTTTAAGAAGTTTATCCTCATCCAGTAACGATAGCGAGCCACCATATTTTGCACAATGTGTTAGACAGCTGGCTAAATTTGTATTTTTTTATATAACAAAATGTATCCAGCGAAGCCGCTATCGCTCGCCAGGAAAAAATCCACGCCTGGATGGGGGTAAATGTCTTAAAACAGTAGGCTGAATGTGACCGAATGGATACAAGAGAGAGAGAGAGAGAGAGAGAGAGAGAGAGAGAGAGAGAGAGAGAGAGAGAGAGAGAGAGAGAGAGAGCGAGAGAGAGAGAGAGAGAGAGAGAGAGAGAGAGAGAGAGAGAGAGAGAGAGAGAGAGAGAGAGAGAGAGAGAGAGAGAGAGAGAGAGCAAAAACACAGGTCACCCCCTTTACAGACAAACAACGATCATATAATCCATCATATAACCGACTTTCCCGGTCTATCTTTTACTCAATAAATAAACTATGGAATTCTTTCCCTTAATCTATCTTTCCCTCAGTCTATGACTTGAACTGCTTCAAGCTCTCTTTTTTTTTTTTTTTTTTTTTTTTTTTTTTTTTTTTTTTGTCCAGACATTGTGATTCTAACGTGCCGTGAATTTGGCTCCCTGTCGCTTTTTTTTTTGGGGGGGGGGGGTGAGGGTCCACTTGTTACAGGCAGCATTGCCTTTTGTTGCCTCCTTCATACACACATAAATAATATGTTAACCCGGGAAAGGCGAGCGTCCTCATAAGAGGTTTTGGTGGTGGAAGGCGAAGGTCCTCAGAAGATCCAAGGCCTAAAATAAGCCTTTTAAAACACACCAATGGCACTCAAAACAAAGCAATATGTGATTAGGTGAGATAATTCCCCTCCATTACTTGCTACCATTTCTACATATGTGTCCCCCCCGCCCCTCCTTTTCCCCCCTCCTCAATTATCACCTATTTTTCCTCTTATTCACTCTTTTATCTGGTCATTTTCGGCGCGAATTTCCTTCCTGCCGTTTCTATAGCATTTAAGAGGCATCTAGAGTTCCTTGCAACAGAGAGACTTCTACTTAGAGACGTCAGTGTCGCTTGAGAACTTGGGAGGAGAGGATATATGCCGCCGCGGCTCTCCCCTCATGAACAGACCGGTGGGCGATAATGAGTCTTTTTCACACCCCAAATACTATTCCCACTTATTTTATTCTTCTTAAATGTTGACATCTTCATATTAAACGTAAAATAGGCGCATATGAATAATTAATAACGATATTTATGGTAAAATGAACCAAAATACCTCCGCATTGCGGGACGGACGTTTCAAATACCACAGTCTAGCCTTTGCCGGGTTAATAATACCACAGTCTAGCCTTTGCCGGGTTAATAATACCACAGTCTAGCCTTTGCCGGGTTAATAATACCACAGTCTAGCCTTTGCCGGGTTAATAATACCACAGTCTAGCCTTTGCCGGGTTAATAATACCACAGTCTAGCCTTTGCCGGGTTAATAATACCACAGTCTAGCCTTTGCCGGGTTAATAATACCACAGTCTAGCCTTTGCCGGGTTAATAATACCACAGTCTAGCCTTTGCCGGGTTAATAATACCACAGTCTAGCCTTTGCCGGGTTAATAATACCACAGTCTAGCCTTTGCCGGGTTAATAATACCACAGTCTAGCCTTTGCCGGGTTAATAATACCACAGTCTAGCCTTTGCCGGGTTAATAATACCACAGTCTAGCCTTTGCCGGGTTAATAATACCACAGTCTAGCCTTTGCCGGGTTAATAATACCACAGTCTAGCCTTTGCCGGGTTAATAATACCACAGTCTAGCCTTTGCCGGGTTAATAATACCACAGTCTAGCCTTTGCCGGGTTAATAATACCACAGTCTAGCCTTTGCCGGGTTAATAATACCACAGTCTAGCCTTTGCCGGGTTAATAATACCACAGTCTAGCCTTTGCCGGGTAATAATACCACAGTCTAGCCTTTGCCGGGTTAATAATACCACAGTCTAGCCTTTGCCGGGTTAATAATACCACAGTCTAGCCTTTGCCGGGTTAATAATACCACAGTCTAGCCTTTGCCGGGTTAATATTTTTTTTAGATATTCTACAGACAAACAGACACCAACGTTCATTATAATCTCCGCCCACTTGGATTGAGGGAGACAAAAACAAGGATCGTTCATTAACTCACCGAGGTAAAAACATCCCCTCAAAACAACCCGACCAGCCTTAAGGGGGGAGGGGGGCTTTTTATGGACCCCCCTTCTTCCTCATATTTAGCCCCATTGGTTTTGAGACATTAAGACGTTCGTTCCACTAGTTTGGCCATTCACCCTATTTCTTTGTCAATATTAGGACCTTACGTGCCATTTAGATGTCAATTTTTTTCCTGGCGAGCGAAAGCGAGCCTGGAATTTTAGGAGGAACCGGCCTTCGGCCGTGATATTTTTCTACCGAAAAATGTACACATATATCTCGAAGAGGTTCTATGGAATGTTTTATTAAGCTTGATGGAGGGCTAGGGAGGACACTAAAACTAACTATATAAAAACATAAATAAATAATTAAATAGATAATTATATATATATATATATATATATATATATATATATATATATATTATATATATATACACTAAATATGTAAATAAATACGCCCCTCCCCCCTTACCCCTCAAAGAAGGACTCTAAACTCCACCAAAACAATTCTCCATCCCGCCCCGATCCTCTTATAAAGCTCTTCCCGCATAAACACATGAGGGAGCGCCGTTTGTAGGGCTTGATCTCATTTGAATACGATTATGTTGTGTGTGTAGGGCTGGCTGGTGGCGGTGGGCGCTGGGTCTGACGTCTATAGTGGAGAGGGGGGGGGGGGGGGATAAAGGGGAGGGAAGGAGGGGGGACGGGGGAGAAAGAGGAGAGAAAAGGGAGGGGGGAGGGGAGAGCAGGAAGGAGAGGAGAGAAAGAAGGTGATAGGGGAGAAATAAAAAGGAGATAGGGAAGAAATGGAGAGAAAATATGGGGGAGAGGAGAGCAGGAAGGAGGGGAGAAGAAAGGAGAGAAGAGAAGGATGGGGTGAGTTGGAGAGTGCGTGTGTGGGGGGGGGGGGGGTAAAAGGGAGGGAAGGAGGGGAGAGGAATGAAGATGGAATAAGATAATAAGTGCCGAGAAGTGGTGAAAATAGGAGTAAGGATATGAGAGGAGAAAGAGAAGGCACTAAAATATACGAGAGGGAGGTAGGGGTGAAAAGGAGAGGAGAGAGAAGAAAACTATGAAATTATATATACAAAGGAGTACAAAGGAAATCAAGCAACAACAGTTCTAGTGACCCTTCTAGGCTGCTTGTCCTCCAAAACACTGAGGATCAAGTGTCCAAACAGTGGTTTAGAGTGGGTAAGGGAACATTGGAAAGGGAACTACTGCCCTGGAACTAATGTCCGTGGCAGGACTAGGAAGTTAGTAGGGGACATATGGGTTAGTAACTCCTTTACGTAGGGCACGTGGTACCCGTCTTGCAACTCAATCCCACCCCTACTCTGTGCAACTCTCCAACCCAAGAGTGAAACGTTACTCTCAAACTTTCTTCTACTCAACATCTGAGCTCTGGAACTCTCTCCCAGAATCAGTCTTTCCCTCTTCCTATGACTTAAATTGCTTCAAACTCCGTGTGTCCAGGCATTTTGGCTCGAACGTCCCTTGATTTTGGCCCTGTCACTCTTTCAACTATGGGGGAGGCACTCGCTATAGGCAGTTATGCCTTTTGCCTCCCTCAATCACATAGAAAAAAAAAAAAAAAAAAAAATGAGGGGGGATAAAATAAAGTTATTCATTTACAAACGCAGTCAGTCGCGGGTTTGATGCGAGATATTTGTCTAGGCGGAGTGTAAATGAATCAATGGTGCTGCAGTCTATTCGTCTCGGGGAAGCCCATTCCACAAGTTGACAACTCGATTGAAGAAGAAATTCTTAGATTCGTGTGAGTTAAAAGATTTACCAATAATTTTGCAACCGTTTCCCCGCGTGTAATTAGATTGGTCGATAGTGAAGTACTTACTACAGTTCATATTGTCGATGCCTTTGATGATTTTGAACACTTGAATTAAGTCACCTCTTAATCTGCGCTGGGTTAAAGGAAATAGATTTAATTCTCTAAGACGCTCTTCGTATGGTTTGTTCTTTAGGCTAGGTATCATTTTGGTAACTCTACGTTGAACTCGTTCTAGCTTGTTTATGTCTTTTTGGTAATAAGGGCACCAGCATTGAACGCAGTATTCCAAAAGAGGGCGGACTAAGGAATTGTAAAGGGTTAGGATAACGTCTTTGGATTTATGCTCAAATGACCTGCCTATAAAGCCAATTATTTTGTTTGCCTTCTTAACAACTTCTGAACATTGTTGACTCGGTTTTAGGTTACTCGATATTGTTACTCCCAGATCGGTTTCTCTGTTTACATTCTTAAGCAGAGTGCCATTCATTGAATAGTTTGCTTTCTCATTTAGGTATCCGATATGTAGTACTTTACATTTATCCGCATTGAAACTCATTTGCCAAATTTGGGCCCAATGTGACAATTTATCTAGATTGTGTTGCATATCGTCAACTTGATCTTTTGAGCGTACGCTATTTGCAATTTTTGTATCGTCAGCAAATTTTGAGATTGTACAGGTGAGACCCTCATCTATGTCGTTGATGTAAATTAGAAAGATAATTGGTCCTAGTACCGATCCCTGGGGTACCCCCCTACTTACATTGATCCATTTAGATGCCTTACCGTTTATGACTACTCTTTGCTTTCTGTCACTGAGCCAATTTTTTATCCATTTCAACACACCGTCTTGTATTCCATGCGCTTTTAGTTTTAGCAGTAAACGTTTGTGGGGAACTTTGTCAAAGGCCTTTTGAAAATCAAGGTATATAATATCTACAGCTTTACTCTCATCGTAGAGGTTGAGGATATCGTGAAAGAAGTCTAAGAGGTTTGTTAAACAGGAACGTTTTTTTACGAAAGTCGTGTTGAGTATCTTTAAGTATGTTATTTTCCTCTAAGTGATTTACGAGTCTGTCTCTTATGACCGTTTCTAGCATTTTACATACAACTGAGGTTAAGCTAATTGGACGATAGTTACTGGGTAGGGATTTGCTGCCTTTTTTGAATATCGGTGTTATGTTGGCTATCTTCCACTGATCAGGCATAGTTCCAGACTGCAAGGATTTATTGAATAGTAATGTCAGTGGTTTGGAGAGCTCATCCTTAGCTTCCTTTAGAACTCTAGGCGAGATTGTATCAGGTCCAGGTGTTTTATTTACCTTGATTTTATCTAAACAATTCAATACTTCTCTCTCTGTAACGGTGATATTGCTTAGAACATCTGAATTATCAATCTGAATCGGCGATGGTGTAGGGATATCACTGAGGTCTTCTTTTGTAAAAACTGATGCAAAGAAGGTATTGAGGGCATTACTCATTTGTACTTCGTCTTTGGTATATTCTCCATTTTCATCGACTAACGGTCCAACAGTTGAAGTAACTACTTTTTTCTTTCTGATATAACTATAGAATTCTTTCGGGTTTGTTTTACTTTGATTCGCAATATGTAACTCTAGGGTCTTTTAACTTTGCTTAATTAACTTTTTGGCTTTGCGTCGTAGCTCTACAAATTTCATCCGTTCTTCGTCATTTTGTGAGGATTTTAATCTATCATTAGCAAATTTTTTAGCAAGCAGGCAGTTTGAAATATCTTTATTCCACCATTTGGGCTTATTATTATGGCCTGGATGCCGTATTTTCGATGGTATGCAGTCTTGCACTGCTTTTAGGTAAGTGGTTTTGAATAACTTCCAAGATGTATTTATGTCGTTATTGTTAATTAAAAAGCTCCAGTCAGTTTCTTTAAACATACCTCTAAGTTTATGAAAGTTTGCTTTCTTGAAATTAGGGACTTTTTCGATGCTACTATTTGGTTCGTTACTAGTAAAGTTTAAAGTGAAAGTTATCGTACGATGGTCGCTGTTACTGAATTCATCACCAACATTCAAATTCTCTATTAATTCTTCTTTTGTTGCAAGTACAATGTCAAGAACGTTATTACCACGGGTCGGTGTTCGAAACAAATTGATAAAGCGAACTCTCTTGCAAGTTCGTATACAAGTCATGTCCGGAGTGTGAAGTAAGAGTATCGCCCCACTTGGTCACAGGTAAATTAAAGTCGCCAAAAAATACGGTATCTTGTGAGTTACTTACATCTGCAATTTGTTCATAAATTTCTCGGTCAGTTTGCACTGATTGAGCTGGAGGTCTGTATATTAATGCAAGTATTATTTTTGTACCTTTATTATTCTTTATTAGCACAAAAGATGTGTCGACGTTCACAATTTGAGGTTTTGACAAGAGGGTCGGGTTAAGACTTTCTTTGATATAAAATAAAACGCCACCTCCATTTTTATTTATTCGGCTTTTCTCAAACATTACATAACCGGGAAGTGAATACTCTGCTAAAAAGTATCTATCTACTGTATTGATCCAAGATTCTGTTAAACCAATCACATCATAATTTTCAGTAAACACTAGTTCCTCTAAATCTGAAAATTTATTGCGTATGCTGCGAGCGTTTGCATAGAAAACCTTTAAAGTTGCGGTTTTAGAACTCACAGAACGTTCTTTTATCAAATTTTTGGTTCTGGTCGGATCTACATTTACATTCATGGCTGACATCGGTCCTCGGTCGTTTTCCCTGGCGGTTTTGAATTTGGGTCGTGTTGGTGGAGCTTTATCCAAATTCGCGGTTCTTGACAGATTAGCATTTAATTCCTTCGCAGGTTGCCGCCCTCGCTGTCTTCGGTCCTCCTTCCTGGTTGTTCTGTGCTGAGTCGATTTCTTCTCCGAAAATCTTTCACCGCATCGTTGAGTAGACGCCCAAAACGTGCTGCTCCCACCTGGTTCAGATGAACTCCATCGTCCGAAAACAAATAGTCATCGTAGTAGAAATTGTCCCAGGTGTCGATGAATCCCACGTTTTCCTTCCTGCAGAGGTTTGCTAGACAACGATTTGTGCTGGTGGCTATGTTGTAAGATCGGGGGACGATTCCTGAGACGATGATCCTTGATGACTTCTCCTTAAACGACTTGATCAGCTGCTGGTACTTTAAAAGCAAATCTTCCGACCGGGTTCGCTGTACATCGTTGGATCCAACGTGGATGACGTACATTGCATTAGCAGGGGCCAGCTTAGATACTTCGTCAACTGCAGCAACTACGTCGTCCACACCACCACCAGGGATACAAAAACGCTTCCTGGTCTTAGGTGCTCTGGCGCAAAACTCTGTGAGCTGACCACGTATCATCGAGTCTCCCACGAGCCGGACTTCTTCTATTTCCGCTTCGTCATCTGAGTCTGCGAGTATCTGGAAGCGGTTTTGACACTCGGTAATCGGTATGGGTTTCCTGGTCTTGGGGCAAACGTTGTTCCTCACGACACGGAAGGTGTCTTGAGGGGGAAGAGTGTTACTATTTGTTTCTTGAGTATCGGAACCTTCAGATGAAATGGCTACTGCAGGCGTTGAATTGTTGGCAGTTGACGTTGGGGCGTTGGTGGCTGCTGGAGTTGCGGTGACAATTGAAGTTTGTGGTACTCCAACGTTGAGTGTTACAAACTCTTGGAGTGATTCCAGCTTCATGGTGAGGACGTTGATCTTGTTGTAGGCTTCATCTAATTTCACTGTCAAATTCTCTCGTTGCTGGCAGAGACGGCAGACTTGAAGATCGACAGTAACAAACATGGACTCACCAAACCTACCGGCGCAGTTCGTACAAGTGCGAGGCATAATTGTCTTGATGGTGTAATGGTTAGAGTGTTTAAGATCTGTATGTGGTAACCCAGGTTCGAATCCCGGGAAAACCACATGCTTTCATTAATTTCATTGGGAGGTGTTTGGTGTTGGGAGCGAAATAAATAAATTATATATATACTAATCATATCTGACACATGTACGTGAGCTACTAAATGATCATAATACTCTCAGCGGGGCTCGAACCATAAAGGCACCGACTGTCTGGACGATTGTCCATGCTTTAACCAACTCTACCACGGTGTGACTGTAGGTGGTTTGAGCACCGTTGAGAGTATATATATATATATATATATATATATATATATATATATATATATATAATTATAGTCTTTCAGCTCTCTCTTGGAAGGACCATGTTACCAGTCTTGCTAAGGCAGCCTCATAGAAGCTGGGAGTGATCAACCGCCTCAAGGGGTTCTTTACCCCTGCACAGCTTCTTGCTCTGTACAGGGGCACAGTGCGTCCTTGTATTGAGTACTGTTCACATGGGTGGGGAGGATCCTCTCACATCGCACTCCTAGACAAAGTAGAAAGGAAGGCCTTTCGTATCATTAACTCCCGTCCACTCACCGACTCTCTGCAATCTCTCTCTCTTTGCCGCTGCCGCAATGTTGCATCTCTCTCGCTATTACAATAATCAGTGTTCCTCAGAGTTCTCTCAGTGTATATCAACTCATTTACGTAGGGTACGTAGTACCCATCTTGCAACACAATCCCAACCCTACTCTGTGCAACTCTACAACTCAAGAAAGAGTGAAACGATACTCCCAATATTTCTTCTATTCAACAGCTGAGCTCTGGAACTCTCACCCTGAATCCATCTTTCCCTCATCCTATGACGTAAATTGTTTCAAACTCCGTGTGTCCAGACATTTTGGCTCGAACATATCTTGATTTAGGCCCTGCCACTCTTTCAACTCTGCGGGAGGCCCTCGTCACAGGCAGTTTTGCCATTTGTCTCCCTTATCCACATAGAAATATATATAAATAAATAATATGCGTTTGTTAATTTCATTAATCGAGTTTAGGAATAAAGTTGGTTGGTGGAGAGGGAGAGAGAGAGAGAGAGAGAGAGAGAGAGAGAGAGAGAGAGAGAGAGAGAGAGAGAGAGAGAGAGAGAGAGAGAGAGAGAGAGAGAACGAGATTTAGCGAATTGGATCCCATTATGAAGGAGCTTAAAGAGACGGTCCCCAATGGTGTTCGTTAAGTCCGATATATACCAAACAACTTATCTATTAACGATGTATGTTTGTCTGTGTGTGTGTGTGTGTAACTTGAGGACATTGACCGATGTCACCATGTAACTTAGTAGCCTTCACTGGTAGCCACTATGTAACTTTATACTTGTAATAGGGTAGCGGTTATCACTTGCCACCACCCAATTGTGATGGGAAGTCAGAATGAACACACAAGTCAATCAGCCTGGTATGTATCAAGAAAAGTAGTTGTAGAATCAGCAGTGGTATCAACAGTAGTAATCAGCAGTGGTATCAACAGTAGTAATCAGCAGTGGTATCAACAGTAGTAATCAGCAGTGGTATCAACAGTAGTAATCAGCAGTAGTATCAACAGTAGTAATCAGCAGTAGTGTCAACAGTAGTAATCAGCAGTGGTATCAACAGTAGTAATCAGCAGTAGTGTCAACAGTAGTAATCAGCAGTGGTATCAACAGTAGTAATCAGCAGTGGTATCAACAGTAGTAATCAGCAGCAAAAGAACAGCAATTATCTCTTGAATTAAGGGGAGGTTTTTAGTTTG
Organism: Paralithodes platypus; assembly: GCA_032716605.1. Classification (NCBI taxonomy): domain Eukaryota; kingdom Metazoa; phylum Arthropoda; class Malacostraca; order Decapoda; family Lithodidae; genus Paralithodes; species Paralithodes platypus. The sequence goes on along the minus strand of CM064531.1, from coordinate 45,914,011 downwards.
GTCCCTAGATATCCATCAAGCTTAAGATTACACCCCCTTGAGCCCCTTTCAAGATAAATTTGTACATTTTTCGGTAGAAAAATGTCCCGGCTGAAAGCCGGTTCCTCTTAAATAATAGGCTCGCTATCGCTCGCCAGGATAAAATCGACACCTAAATGGCACGAAAGGTCTTAAAATTGACAGAAATGGGTTGAAAGTTCTTAAAATCGTCAAAATAATGGGGCGAACGTCTTAAAATTAGAAAAGCAATGGGGCTAACCATGAGGGAGAAAGGGGTCAAGAAAAAAATCCCTCAAGTGGAGACCTCCCCTTAAACAGGAACAAGTGCCACATGGTAATAATTCAGCCTCAGTAGTAATTCAATAAGTGGATATGGGTGAGGTGGTGAGTGATTGGATCTCAAAGTGTGGACTCTGAGTCTGAATTCTAGTTGATGAGGTGCCCAAAGGAGTGGAGTGGGACTCCTCTTTATGCGGGAGTGGTGTGTGGGAGAGTCTCTGAATGTACACTCGACCAAAAAACAATCTTTACACTAACGCTCTAAACATTCTGGAAGTGGGTCAACATCTTATGATAATACCTCACAGACGTATGTTTCACCTGATACATTCCGTTCACACTAGATTATTTACAGCTCACCAGTGTAAAGATTGTTTTTTTGGTCGAGTGTACCGTACTCCACTATCGTGGAAAACCGCGCCCTATGCCCGGAAGGGGTTTACTTCCGCGACACATATTTAGCCCGAGTGTGATTTATGCACAACATCCAAGCTCAAAGGAGGTGGTGTGAGGGATATATGAATCAGCAGTACAGTAATCGGTACAATATCGATAAGTCGGTGCAGAACGTCCTGGTAACCACAGTCAGTACCAGTGTACAGTCGTATATCAATAGTCATGTGACCAATATGAAAACTAGGATAAAACTGGTTTTCCAGAGCGCCCCAGCCAGCGGTCCCTCAAAGGCAAATGTGTTGGGGCCATACAACACTTATCTTCTGATCTAACTACTATTTCCAATTGGGGCAGAGAAAACCTTGTTGCTTTTAATGCTTCCAAAACCCAATTTCTCCATCTATCTACCCATCCGGAACTCCCAGAGGACTATCCCTTATTCTTGAACAATAAAAAAATCAATCCTTCATCTTCTCTCAATATTCTTGGGGTCTCTTTTTCTTCTGCTCTCACTTGGAGGGACCATATTACCAGTCTTGCTGAGGCAGCCTCTCAGAACCTGGGTGTGCTCAACTGCCTCCAGGGGTTCTTTACCCCTGCACAGCTTCTTGCTCTGTACAGGGGCACAGTGCGTCCTTGTATTGAGTATTGTTCACATGTGTGGGGAGGATCCTATCACACCGCACTTCTGGACAGGCCTTTCGTATAATTAATTCCCGCCCACTCACCAACTCTCTGCAATCTCTCTCTTCGCCGCAGTGTGTACTACCTCCTCTACGTAGGGTATGTGGTACCTGTCTTGCAACACAATCCCACCCCTGCTCTGTGCAAATTTCCAACCCAAGAGTGAAACGTTACTCTTTGTCTTTATTCTTGTCTTGATAGCGTAATGCATAGAGCGCGGAATTTCGATGTGAGTATCCTAGGTTCGAGTCCTCGGAGTGCCACATATATTTGTTGATTTCATTAATTGAGTTAGATGTGAAGTTGGTTGGTGTAAAAAACATAATAATTCTATTCAACTGCTGAGCTCTGGAACTCTCTCCCAGAATCAGTCCTTCCCTCCTCCTATGACTTAAATTGCTTCAAACTCCTTGTGTCCAGACATTTTGGCTCGAACGTCCCTTAATTTTGGCTCTGTCACTCTTTCAACTATGGGGAAGGCACTCGCTACAGGCAGTTATGAATTTTGTCTCCCTCACTCACATAGAAAACAAATATATATATTGTATGGCGTGTGTGTGTGGGATGTGTGTGTGATATGTGTGAGTGTGGGATGTGTGTGTGTGTGTCGTAAGGGCACACACATTATTTCGTGGCAGTAGTGATGATGATGCTGTTCTGTGTTCTGTGTGTGTGTGCCTCGTAATGGCATACACACATGTAAGTGATGATAATGATGAATATGGTAGTAGTAGTAGTGATGGTGGTGATGATTGTGGTAGCAGTAGTGGTGATTGTGGTGGTAGTAGTTGTGGTAGTGGTGGTGATTGTATTCTCCTTCGTTCGTTTTCTCTTTCACACACTATCGCACTCTCTCACTCCAACTCACTCTCTCTCTCTCTCACACTCTCACTCTTCAAAGGTATAACCCCCCGCCCCCCTACCACAATGAATAAGCCCCCCCTAGGAGTGATTTGTCTGGGGCCTTATCATGATATAAACACCTGGAAGGATTTTTTTTTTTTTTCTTTTTTTTTGCCAGACAGCGTAATTCCTGAGAAGAGGTGGTCACGAACATTAGGCATTTGTCACGAATCGCTAGGTCAAGTTACCCGGGCTTGACATCTACCAATAACATTTTGACAGTGTGGGCTCGATCCGCCGACCCTTTGATCAGCAGCCGACGCTATACTGACTATGCCACGGCTCGTGACTAAAAATCGTCTATTGATAACCAGAATCTACAGTAAAAAAACGCGTCATAATCCTCAAGGGGTTTAAAAAAAAATCATGCATACAATTTATATCTGGAGAATTTGTCTCAAAAAATAAATTATCTAAGGTATTGAAGTGATATAAATTGATCACTTGCAAGTTTCAGGCTATAAAGAAGTTGGAGCTGTAGACATCGATATTTCGCAGAGAGAGAAAGAGAGAGAGAGAGAGAGACAGACAGAGAGAATAGCCGCTCTCTCACCACATGACCTCCCCCTCTGACTTCTCCTTGGCAACTGAGGGTACACAATGCTGGGAGTGCATTATATGATAAGGTTACAAGGGCCCTTCCCATGATGGACTAAAGCGGCTTGATAATGAAATGCGAGATTATGTGAGTGTGTGTGTAATACTAATTGTTGGTTTATTGTTCATTGCAGCCCTGAGGCTGAAAATCTACAGAGTTTTTATTAAACCTAGGTACAGTACAATATTTATTCTACCTTAACTACAAGGTCACATGCGACCTTTGGCGACCGTGAGGTGCCTGGCTTCCCACCAAGTACATACGCAGATGCACTTTGTGTTGGTGAGAAGATGTGTAGGCTAACACAGGCTGATAGCAGCTTGGTTAGGGAGGAACCACGATACAATTATCTCCGTCGCTATGGTGTCTGTGTGTGTATGTGTGTAGTATACTCACACTATTAATTGCACTAATGGACACACATACACACACACAGCTACTCACACACACACATACACAGCTATTGTCTCTCTCACACACACACAGACACAACTACTCACAGCCACACAGACTCAGCTACTCTCTCACACACACACAGACACAGTTACTCTCACACACACACACACAGACACAACTACTCACAGCCACAGCTACACACACACACACAGACACAGCTACTCACAGCCACACAGCCACAGCTACACACACACACACAGTTACACACACTATTAATTCCACAATATACAGGGAGTGTAATTCTGAGTGACAGTAATGAGTCCACTGATAGGCTACCATTTATTACTAACTTTAATGTACAGTATTACTATTTCTATTACTACCATTTATTTTGTATTGAGACCCGGGCTCATTTGGGGTCCCCAGCAAGATTCCCGGATGTAATACTAACAGCAATACAAACTAAATGCTAGGAACACAATATACAAATAAATAAAAGCAAGCGATAAACAACATAGTGGTAATACAAATGACAAAACACAATAAATGCTAGTAATATAAATAGTAATAAATAAATGCTAGTAGTAAATATATTACATCTTAGATTCAGGCATAGACTACAGTAGATCTGGACTGGACACGAAAATGGAACTTTGCAGTAAGGGACCCAAAATCGGAGAACGAACCCCCAAGTTGGAACCTCGAAACCGCGAAAATATCACATTTTCCTGGTTTCGAGGTTCGTACTTGGGGGTTCGTTCTCCGATTTTGGGTCCCTTACTGCAAAGCTCCATTTTCGTGTCCAGTCCAGGTCTACTGTAGTCTATGATTCAGTATTTAAATTTATTACATCTCTCATATAATGTTAAGGTGATTTACCTACAGCGTCTCTATAAGTTATTTAATGCGACTTCCTGGTGAGGTTGTCATGAGTCAAACTTTGCTATACCTTAGCTCAACAATCTTGAGCTCTCTCATACCCTGATCGTATGACCGGAAGGAGTGGTTGAAATTTCCTTCCGCTCTGGAAGTGTGCTTGGAGGTGTGTAGTGAGGGTAGGTGGGAAGGTTTTGAGGACACTTAGACTCGAACCTTGGGCAAGACAACACGCCCTTAAAGATTCCTCACAACTTAGAGGATTTCTCCTTGTATATTTTAATTTTACTTTGTTTGACTAAATCAACGTGCTTATTTGGATACAGAGACCTTTAATTTTCCTTTACCTATAAGTATCAATATTATATTTATAAGGTATAAGAGGAATGGTGGTGGCGATTTACCTATCTAATTAATCTATCAATCTACGAGAGAGCAGGACGGAGAGCTGAGATTCAACCTACTACATCAATCTACTTACAACAACATTAACCCAATATATAACCCATAAGGAAAGACACCTTTAGTCTTCCTACTTGGAGTTAATGGTTAACCCTTACCATAACTATAGGATCGTACCTCAAAACGTCTTCCTAACAAGATTTTACATAACCTAAGATAGTTAACCCCTTGAATACATTGACTAACAAAAGTCATAAGTAACAAATATAAAAATAAAATAAATAGTATTACTAATAACAAAACAAAATATATATTAGTAATATAAATAGTAGGAAATAAAAGCTAGTAGTAAATAAAATAATAAAATAAATAGCAATACTAATAGCAATACCAAGTAAATGCTAGTAATACAATATAGTAATAAATAAATGCTAATAATGCACAACATAATAATAATACAAATAGTAGTAACAATGAATGCTAGCAATATAAATAGTAATAAATATAATAATATGAATAGTAATACAATTAGCAATATAAAATAAATGCTAGTAATAATAAAAGTTAATAATAGACATAATAATAATAATAAAAATAGTAAAACAAAATAAATGGTAGTAATAAAAGACAGTACTAAATAAGAGTTAGTAATAATTGCACCAGTGGACTCATTACTGTCACTCAGAATTAGCCTCCCTGTATCCTATCGTGTATATTGTGTAATTAATAGTGTGTGTAACTCTGTGTGTGTGTGTGTGTGTGTGTAGCTGTGTTTGTGTGTGTGTGTGTGTGTGATAAATCTGGAAGGTGAGAAAGAAGGAATTACTGGAAGCAGTTCAACGCTCATTCACCAATAAAATCTCTGCCGTCCAACACCTAGACTACTGGGGATGGTTGGAAACTGTCAAGCTTTTCTCATTAGAAAGACGCAGGGAAAAGTATACCATTTTATGTCTACAAATTTTATATTGGCATCACAACCAACAACCTTAATATACAGTCTCTGCCACATACAGCGGGTACACCCCAGAGCAGCCACCAGAGTTAAGACGCTCAAAGAGAACGCCTTTGCGACACGAGGACCTCTTCTCTTTAACGCCCTACCCAGAAATCTGGGTGACTCAACTGAACCAAGTCTCGAGAAATTTAAAAATCAACTGGACAAGTTTCTCTGATCAACCCAAACTGCCCCACTACCGCCGCTAGCAACAGCATCATGGACCAGCTGGCGCAGAGACGGGCAGATGGAACCATTAGTCTATAACTATAGTCAAACCATTTTATGAAGTCACTTCTCTGGCCACAGATTGGCACCACTGGATCTTCCACTTATCAGGTGTAATTTGATAGCACGGATGATAGCTCCTGACCTCTCTCTCTCTCTCTCTCTCTCTCCATAGTTTCCTTCTCTCTCTCTCTCCTTTCCGTATTTAACTTAATTCTCATTATTAATTCTATTAATACAGTGACGATCGCCAGGTGATTTTGTTCAAATTAGGAAGAACCTTGCCAGACTCCTAAATGGCACAAAAAGTCTTAATATTGACAAAGAAATGGGGTGAAAGGTCTTACAATCGCTATACTAATGGGCCGAACGTCTTAAAATCTGATAACTAATAGGGCTAAACATGAGGAAGAAGCACATGAAAAAGTTTTGTTTTGGTAATTTTAAGGGGAGATTCCACTTGAGGGACTTTTTTCTTGACCCCTTTCTCCCTCATGTCCAGCCCCATTGCTTTTGAGATTTTAAGACGTTTGCCCCATTAGTTTGGTGATTTTTAAGAATTTCCGCCCCATTCTGTCAATTTTAAGACCTTTCGTGCCATTTAGGTGTCGATTTTATCCTGGCGAGCGATAGCGAGCCTGTAATTTAAGAGTAATCGGCCTTTGGCCGGGAAATTTTTCTACCGAAAAATGTACAAATTTATCTTGAAAGGGGGTCAAGGGGGTGAAATTTTAAGATTGATGGAGGAGTAGGAAACAAAATAGAAACCTCCCCTTAACACGTGTAACCTTTTATTTTTAGTACCGAGTTGTCCTTGGCATTATAATCTGGATATTACTAATAATAATAATAATAATCGTCTGGTTACTTATATAGCGCCCGTTCTCCTCCTTTCAGGATTCACAAGCGCTTGGCTTTCTTTAGTCTACCAGAGACCATTACCCATGCCCCTAGACGATTTTATCCAGCTTAGGGGGGACGTGTACCAATGAAAAGGCTTCGAACGATCTCACTTAACCCTTTTTACTACCACAAATCCTCCTAAATTTTGTTCTGTCCTTTTCTTGTATCCATTTGGCCCCATTCAGCCTACAGTTTTAAGACGTTTATCCCCATCCAGGTGTCAATTTTTTACTGGTGAGCGGTAGCGAGCCAGCATATTTTTTATTTTTGTTTGACAGCAGGCTAAATTTGTACATTTTTCGACAGAAAAATTTCTCCGGCGAAGCCGGATTTCTTCATATAATGCTGGCTCGCTATCGCTCGCCAGGAAGAAATCGACACCTAGATGGGGATAAACGTCTTAAAATAGTTGGCTGAATATGGCCAGAGAAAGCCAGAGAAAGAGAGAAAAGGACAGAAATAACAAAAAGCAGGTCACCCCCCTTAAACAGCAAACAATCGTCTAAATATAGCTAGAATAGAACATAAAAGACCTCGCCGGTACAGAAGGGGTTAACATGAAGAAGGGTTGTCTTGGCCATTTTAACACTTTTAAGGGGAGGGTTTTAGTTTGTTTCCTCCTCCTCCAGCAATCTTAAAATTTCACCCCCTCGAACCCCTTTCAAGATAAATTTGTACATTTTTCGGTAGAAAAATTTCCCGGCCGAAGGCCGGTTACCCTTAAATTACAGGCTCGCTATCGCTCGCCAGGATAAAATCGACACCTAAATGGCACGAAAGGTCTTAAAATTGACAGAATGGGGCGGAAATTCTTAATATCACCAAACTAATGAGGTAAACGTCTTAAAATCTCAGGAGCAATGGGGCTAGACATGAGGGAGAAAGGGGTCAAGAAAAAAGTCCCTCAAGTGGAAATCTCCCCGGACACATTACGAATTCTGAAGCATAAATTGATCTCTGTATATGTAGCCCTTTGACTACCAGGGAGGTTCTTTGCATCATAGTCTGGCAGCTATTAGATACATTTATATAGCTTAGGCAGGACCTCTAGCAATAATAAGGCTTCAGACTATCGCAACCCACCCTTTAAGGGCAGGTTTTTAGTTGATTCCCTAGACTTCCATCAAGCTTAAAATTACTCCCCCTAGACCCCCTTTCAAGATAAATTTGTACATTTTTCGGTAGAAAAATGTCCCGGCCGTAGGCCGGTTCCCCTTAAATTACAGGCTCGCTATCGCTCGCCAGGAAAAAATCGACACCTAAATGGCACGAATGGTCTTAAAATTGACATAAATGGGGAGAGGGTTCTTAAAATCGTCAAACTAAGGGGCGAACGTCTTAAAATCTCAAAAGCAACGGGGCTAAACATGAGGGAGAAAGAGGTCAAGAAAAAAGTCCCTCAAGTGGAAATCTCCCCTTTAACTACCACAGATCTTTCCCAAGCTGCATAATATCGTCTAAACATAGCTAGAATACAATATAATACACGTGGCTGGTACTGAAAGGGTTAGTAATGATGACTAGACAGACGGAAATAGGTCTCTCGTTTGGCACCCTGTATAATAGATAGGAGGATATATGAGTGTATAATAGATAGGAGGATATATGAGTGTATAATAGATAGCAGGATATAGGAGTGTATAATAGATAGGAGGATATAGGAGTGTATAATAGATAGCAGGATATATGAGTGTATAATAGATAGCAGGATATATGAGTGTATAATAGATAGCAGGATATATGAGTGTATAATAGATAGCAGGATATATGAGTGTATAATAGATAGGAGGATATATGAGTGTATAATAGATAGCAGGATATATGAGTGTATAATAGATAGCAGGATATAGGAGTGTATAATAGATAGCAGGATATATGAGTGTATAATAGATAGCAGGATATATGAGTGTATAATAGATAGGAGGATATATGAGTGTATAATAGATAGCAGGATATATGAGTGTATAATAGATAGCAGGATATATGAGTGTATAATAGATAGCAGGATATATGAGTGTATAATAGATAGGAGGATATATGAGTGTATAATAGATAGCAGGATATATGAGTGTATAATAGATAGCAGGATATAGGAGTGTATAATAGATAGGAGGATATAGGAGTGTATAATAGATAGCAGGATATAGGAGTGTATAATAGATAGCAGGATATATGAGTGTATAATAGATAGGAGGATATATGAGTGTATAATAGATAGCAGGATATATGAGTGTATAATAGATAGCAGGATATATGAGTGTATAATAGATAGCAGGATATATGAGTGTATAATAGATAGGAGGATATATGAGTGTATAATAGATAGGAGGACATATGAGTGTATAATAGATAGGACGATATATGAGTGTATAATAGATAGCAGGATATAGGAGTGTATAATAGATAGGAGGATATAGGAGTGTATAATAGATAGCAGGATATAGGAGTGTATAATAGATAGCAGGATATATGAGTGTATAATAGATAGGACGATATATGTGTGTATAATAGATAGCAGGATATAGGAGTGTATAATAGATAGGAGGATATATGAGTGTATAATAGATAGCAGGATATATGAGTGTATAATAGATAGGAGGATATATGAGTGTATAATAGATAGCAGGATATGAGTGTATAATAGATAGGAGGATATATGAGTGTATAATAGATAGCAGGATATATGAGTGTAATAGGAGGATATATGAGTGTATAATAGATAGCAGGATATATGAGTGTGTATAATAGATAGGAGGATATATGAGTGTATAATAGATAGCAGGATATATGAGTGTATAATAGATAGGAGGATATATGAGTGTATAATAGATAGCAGGATATATGAGTGTATAATAGATAGGAGGATATATGAGTGTATAATAGATAGCAGGATATATGAGTGTATAATAGATAGGAGGATATATGAGTGTATAATAGATAGCAGGATATATGAGTGTATAATAGATAGCAGGATATATGAGTGTATAATAGATAGCAGGATATATGAGTGTATAATAGATAGCAGGATATATGAGTGTATAATAGATAGCAGGATATATGAGTGTATAATAGATAGGAGGATATATGAGTGTATAATAGATAGCAGGATATATGAGTGTATAATAGATAGCAGGATATATGAGTGTATAATAGATAGCAGGATATATGAGTGTATAATAGATAGCAGGATATATGAGTGTATAATAGATAGCAGGATATATGAGTGTATAATAGATAGCAGGATATATGAGTGTATAATAGATAGGTTATATGAGTGTATAATAGATAGGAGGATATATGAGTGTATAATAGATAGGAGGATATATGAGTGTATAATAGATAGCAGGATATATGAGTGTATAATAGATAGGAGGATATATGAGTGTATAATAGATAGCAGGATATATGAGTGTATAATAGATAGGAGGATATATGAGTGTATAATAGATAGCAGGATATATGAGTGTATAATAGATAGCAGGATATATGAGTGTATAATAGATAGCAGGATATGAGTGTATAATAGATAGCAGGATATATGAGTGTATAATAGATAGCAGGATATATGAGTGTATAATAGATAGGAGGATATATGAGTGTATAATAGATAGCAGGATATATGAGTGTATAATAGATAGCAGGATATATGAGTGTATAATAGATAGCAGGATATATGAGTGTATAATAGATAGCAGGATATATGAGTGTATAATAGATAGGAGGATATATGAGTGTATAATAGATAGCAGGATATATGAGTGTATAATAGATAGGAGGATATATGAGTGTATAATAGATAGCAGGATATATGAGTGTATAATAGATAGGAGGATATATGAGTGTATAATAGATAGCAGGATATATGAGTGTATAATAGATAGGAGGATATATGAGTGTATAATAGATAGCAGGATATATGAGTGTATAATAGATAGGAGGATATATGAGTGTATAATAGATAGCAGGATATATGAGTGTATAATAGATAGCAGGATATATGAGTGTATAATAGATAGCAGGATATATGAGTGTATAATAGATAGCAGGATATATGAGTGTATAATAGATAGCAGGATATATGAGTGTATAATAGATAGGAGGATATATGAGTGTATAATAGATAGCAGGATATATGAGTGTATAATAGATAGCAGGATATATGAGTGTATAATAGATAGCAGGATATATGAGTGTATAATAGATAGCAGGATATATGAGTGTATAATAGATAGGAGGATATATGAGTGTATAATAGATAGCAGGATATATGAGTGTATAATAGATAGGAGGATATATGAGTGTATAATAGATAGCAGGATATATGAGTGTATAATAGATAGCAGGATATATGAGTGTATAATAGATAGGTTATATGAGTGTATAATAGATAGCAGGATATATGAGTGTATAATAGATAGCAGGATATATGAGTGTATAATAGATAGGTTATATGAGTGTATAATAGATAGCAGGATATATGAGTGTATAATAGATAGCAGGATATAGGAGTGTATAATAGATAGCAGGATATAGGAGTGTATAATAGATAGGACGATATATGAGTGTATAATAGATAGGAGGATATATGAGTGTATAATAGATAGGAGGATATATGAGTGTATAATAGATAGCAGGATATATGAGTGTATAATAGATAGGAGGATATATGAGTGTATAATAGATAGGAGGATATATGAGTGTATAATAGATAGGAGGATATATGAGTGTATAATAGATAGCAGGATATATGAGTGTATAATAGATAGCAGGATATATGAGTGTATAATAGATAGGTTATATGAGTGTATAATAGATAGGAGGATATATGAGTGTATAATAGATAGCAGGATATAGGAGTGTATAATAGATAGCAGGATATATGAGTGTATAATAGATAGCAGGATATATGAGTGTATAATAGATAGCAGGATATATGAGTGTATAATAGATAGGAGGATATATGAGTGTATAATTATTTGAGTGGGTGTAATGGGAGTCCAGGTAAAATTATATTGGTGGTGTCAACGAACCCAAGCCTTCCTTTTATCACGAGGGGGGGAGGGGGGAATTTATTAATATTATATATATATATATATATATATATATATATATATATATATATAGGGAGAGAGAGAGAGAGACACAACTAGGATGTTACTGAGTTAACAAGGCTTCAACAATAAGACCACAAACAAGCCCAGTGTTGAAGTAATGTTGTTTGAGGCAACAAGGGATATCACTGGAAGGCAGATTTTGATAGTTGTTGCCCCCCTCCCTTCCCCCCAAAAAAAAAAAAACTAAAAAAATAAAAAATAAAACTTAAAAAAATAAAAATAAATACCGGTATATATATACTGTATATATATATACAGTATATATATATATACTGTATATATATATATATATATATATATATATATATATATATTTTGATATATATACAGGGTGTCCCAAGAGGAAAGGTCATAACTTTGGGAAATGATAAAACAAGGTATGGCACGGAAGGTCTTAATATTGATAAAACAATGGAGCGAAAGGTCTCAAAATCGCCAAACTAGTGAACGAACGTCTTAAAATTGCAAAACTAATGGGTCTAAACATGATGCAGAAGGGGGTCCAGAAAAAGCGAGTACCTCCCCCTTAATCAATACGGAACTTAAATTTGAAGCTGCCAGACAACAATTGCCCGTACAAAATGACGGAAAAATCGCTCGTGTGACACCGCCTTAAGGGGAGATTTCCACTCGAGGGATTTTTTCTGGACCCCTTTCTCCCTTATGTTTATCCCAATTGCTTTTGATATTATAAAACGTTCGCTCCGTTAGTTTGGCGATTTTAAGAACTTTCACCCCATGTTAAAACCTTTCGTGCTATTCAGGCGTCGATTTTATCCTGGCGAGCGATAGCGAGCCTGTAATTTAAGAGGAAACGGCCTTCGGCCGGGACATTTTTCTACCGAAAAATGTACAAATTAATCTTGAGAGGGACTCAAGGGGGTGTAATTTTAAGCTTGCTGGAGGTCTAGGGAACAAACTAAATACCTCCCCTTAACCCCTTCCGGACCATGACGCCTTCTTACCTTTGATTCTGGCTAAAATGATATGATTGTAATACAAAAAAAAATAAAAAAATAGGTCCCACTCCTTTCCCATTCTTAAGGGGAGGTATTTAGTTTGTTCCCTAGACCTCCATCAAGCTTAAAATTACACCCCCTTGAGTCCCTTTTAAGATAAATTTGTACATTTTTCGGTAGAAAAATGTCCCGGCCAAAGGCCGGTTCCTCTTAAATTACAGGCTCGCTATCGCTCGCCAGGATAAAATCGACACCTGAATGGCACGAAAGGTCTTAATATGGGGTGAAAGTTCATAAAATCGCTAAACAAATGGGGCAAACGTCTTACAATCTCAATAGCAATGGAGCTAAACATGAGGAAGAAAGGGGTCAAAAAAAAAATCCCTCAAGTGGAGACCTCCCCTTAAGTAAGCCATTTTAGATTTACAGAAGAGCGACCATTACTTGCATTACTGCATGTCCACAAACATTTGCTTTATTGTAGGCAGCTTACGAAGGACCTATGTTATATAAGAGGGTTTATTGAGATCGTACAGTCGCGCTAATAAGTGATGTCTCGGCACCAAGTATGTTTTGATCAATCATCGGTATCAGCAATATTTACACATGATTTATTCTTTTTGAGTGAGATACACAAACATGTTCCTACACTTACCCACTATATTCAACATCTGACAGACATTAATACAGCACAGAACGAGCCAAACGTAATAGACAGCTGAGCCATGATTTATTAGAGCCACTGTATATAAGATCATTGGGTATATTGATGGTGATTTACCTTTCTTTATAATTATGTAATGGGTTTATTACCACCAATATATAACATTAAATGAGTAGAATATCACGGACACCTTAACCACCCCTTTCATACCAATATTTTGTGTACAGAATGTAAACCCTACCAAGCTTGTAGAATATATATGTGCCTTTCTCTTCTTATATTATTATTTTTTTTTTCTTCTAAGCCACCAATATAACATTAAATGGGTAGATTAATATGGACACTTCAATTATCCCTTTCATACCACAATTGTTGTAAAGAATGTGAACCTCACCAAGCTAGTGGAATATGTCGGGCTGGCATACCGGGGTGTGTGTGTGTTAGCTGGGTGCCTACACAACCTCCACCCCTTCCCTCCCAACACACACACACACAATAATACCGGTGTGTGTGTGTGTGTTAGCTGGGTGCCTACACAACCTCCACCCCTCCCCTCGCAACACACACACACAATAATACCGGTGTGTGTGTGTGTGTTAGCTGGGTGCCTACACAACCTCCACCCCTCCCCTCGCAACACACACACACAATAATACCGGTGTGTGTGTGTGTGTGTTAGCTGGGTGCCTACACAACCTCCACCCCTCCCCTCGCAACACACACACAATATGTCACACACAATAATACCGGTGTACACAACCTCCACCCCTCCCTCGCACACACACAAACGACTGGTAAACTGGCAACAGAGAACCAAAGAGGATTATGGACATTTATAAATTTTTCGATAGAAAAAATTCCCGGCCAGAGGCCGGTTCCTCTTAAATTACAGGCTCGCTATCGCTCGTCAGAAAAACAAATTGACACCTACATGACACGAAAAGTCTTGATATTGACAAAGAAATGGAACAAAATGTCTTAAAATCGCTAAACTAATAGGCCGAACGTCATAAAATCTGAAAACTAATGGGGCTAAACATGAGGAAGAATGGGGACCAGAAAAACGACCCTCTCCCCTTAAGCTTTTTCGTCGCATTTAATCTTCTCCATTAATTTCTCCTTCTGTCTTCTCTACTTGATGTCTTTCTTTCCTTTATTTTCCTAGCCTTTCCTAAAGGGAGGAAGCCGGTTCAACGGCGTGGCTGAGGTGCGAATACCCAGCCGACACCCAGAAGAAGAAGACGAAGAAGAAGAAGAAGACGAAGAAGAAGAAGAAGACGAAGACAAAGAAGAAGACGAAGAAGAAGACATAGACGAAGACGAAGATGAAGACGAAGACAAAGAAGAAGACAAAGAAGATGATGAAGAAGAAGACATAGACGAAGACGAAGAAGACAAAGACAAAGACGAAGAAGACAAAGAAGAAGACGAAGACGAAGACAAAGAAGAAGACGAAGACAAAGAAGAAGACGAAGAAGAAGACAAAGAAGACATAGACGAAGATGAAGACGAAGAAGAAGATGAAGAAGAAGAAGATGTAGAAGAAGTCACTAGCAGACATGTTGACGTTGGAGTACCCATGGTAAGGGTAAGGAGGGAGTGGAATTTTCTTGTACTACTTTTAGGCGATTTTATTCATCTTTGGAAGGATGTGTGGTATCTAAAAGGATTAATTGAGATAGGTTGTAGCATTTTAATAGTTAGAGGTCGTTCCTCGAGATGTCATAGACTGCAGCACCGTTGATTCTTTTAAACTTCGCCTAGACAAACACTTTGCCATAAATCCACGACTGACTACATTTGTAATTGAATACAGTTTTGTTTATATTACTACCAACTGTCCCCTACTAACTTCTCCTACTCCTGCCACGGACATTTGTCCCAGGGCAGTCTTCCCTTTCCATTTTCCCTTACCCACTCTAAACTACTGTTTGAACCCTTCATCATCAGTGTTTTGGAGGGCAAGCAGCCTTGAGGGGTCGATGGACCTGTTGTTGCTTGATTTAATTTGTACTCCTTTGTACTCCTAAGTTTAATAACATCTAATAGTTGCCAGAATACAATAACAAGGTTATGGTGTTTGAGAGGAATGCAGACTTTGCAGAATGTGAAGTATGGTGGCTTGGTTAACTAAATGGGGCGATAGGTCTCAACATTGACAAACATCCAAGAATGTCAAAACTAATGAAGGAGAAGGGGGTCCATACAAACGACCTATCTCCCCTCCCCTCCCCTAAATGTGGCCAACTGTACTCCTTAAAACTCCCCCCCCCCCATCATCCATCAGCAGGGGAGGAGTGGGGGGGGGGGGGGTGATTAGTGAATGTTCTGTATGATGTCACAGTATCATCATTCTCTCTCTCTCTCACACACACAATCACTCACTCACTCATTCATTCTCACTCTCTCTCTCACAAACACACACCATACTCACACACACACACACACACACACACTCACACACTCACTCTCTCTCTCTCTCTCTCTCCACCTAGCTACAGTATTGATCACGAAGTTTGCTATAAAGATTCATTGCTCCCCGATGACACTTAACTTAAAGCGAGCGAAAGAGAGAGAGAGAGAGAGAGATTACAAAGGAGTACAAAGGAGCACAAAGGAAATCAAGCAGCAACAGGTCATGCGACCCCTCGAGGTTACTTGCCCTCCAAAACACTGCTGTTCAAAGTGTTGCAACAGAATTTCGGAGAAAATGTGGGAAAGATGTGAGAAGGAAGTGCCGCCCTAGGGCTTAGTCCATGGCTGGGGAAACGATATTAAGATCTATTAGGTTATTGAACGAACACTACTAAAGAAAATATTTATTCAATTACAAATGCAGTCAACCTTGGGTTCAGGGCAAGGTGCTTGTCTAGGCGAACTTTGAAGGAATCAACGGTGTTGCAGTCTATGTATGACATCTCGGGGAAGCCCATTCCACAAGTTGACGACTCGATTGAAGAAGACATTCTTGTATTCGTTGAGTTGAATGCTTTACCAATGATTTTGCAGCCATTTCCCCGCGTGTAGTTTGATAGGTCAATCGTAAAATATTTACTACAGTTCATGTAGTCGATGACTTTAATGATCTTGAAAATATGATTAAGGTCACCTCTCAATCTGCACTTGATTAACGGATATAAATTTAGTTCTTTAAGACGTTCCTCGTATGGTTTGTTCCGAAGACAGGGTATCATCTTGGTAACTCTACGTTGAACTCATCCGAGAGAGAGTGAGAGTGAGAGTGAGAGTGAGATTGAGAGAGAGAGAGAGACGGGGGGGGGGGGGGGGGGGGGAATGACAGGGAGTGAATGAGTAATGGTGGGGGAGAAGTTTTTTCTTCATTATTCCCCTCACCCCCGTCTCTCTCTCTCTCTCTCTCTCTCTCTCCTGTGCTAACCTTTTCTTCAACTTTCCTATATATGGCTTTCTGCTATACCAAGTAGAATTAAGTCCTGACCACCATGGTTGGATCGCAAGGTCTCGATAAACCCTCTATATAACATACAATAGGTCCTTGACCCCTTCAGCACCATGACGCCTTTTTACCTTGGATTCTGGCTAAAGTTAGACGATTTTATGTAATTTAAGAGCTGAGTTATTCAAAGGGATTATTGAAATCACATTTACCGGTACCCCCTCTTTCCTTCTCTGTACAAGTGGGAGTGTTGAGAAGGATGGACAATTGGCTCAGTGAAAGAAAACAAAGGGTAGTCATAAATGGTAAAGCATCCAAATGGACTAATGTAACTAGCGGGTTACCCCAGGGATCGGTACTAGGGCCAGATCTCTTCCTAGTGTATATAAACACCATAGATGAGGGTCTCACCTGTACAATCTCAAAGTTTTCAGACAATACAAACATTGCAAATACCGTACTCTCAAATGAACATGTAGAAGATATGCAAAATAACCTAGATAAGATGTCATGTTGGGCTTAAACTTGGCAAATGAGTTTCAATATGGATAAATGCAAAGTACTCCTTTACGGGGCCCGAAATGAGAAAGCAAACTATTCAATGAATGGCACCCAGCTTAAGAGTGTAGACAGAGAAACAGATTTGGGGGTAACAATATCGAGTAACCTTAAACCCAGTCAACAATGTACAGAAGTTGTTAAGAAGGCAAACAAAACAATTGGCTTTATAGGCAGGTCATTTGAGCATAAATCCAAAGATGTAGTCTTCACTCTTTACATTTCATTAGTCCGTCCTTTTCTGGAATTCTGCCCCTACTAAGAAAATTATATTGACAAACTGGAATGATTTCAACATAGTTACCATAACGATACATAATAAAAAAAACAAAAAACATATGAGGAGCGTCTTAGAGAATTAAATATCTTTCCTTTAACCTAGTGCATATTAAGAGGTAACCTAATTCAAGTCTTCAAAATCACCAAAGGCATCGACAACATGAACTATAAGATACCAACTTCTATTAGAGAGAATTGCATAAACTATGCTGTATGTTGCGGGGTCCCGATGTACCGAGGGGGAGGTGTTGAGGGAATACAAGAGTAAGGTGTACAAGTTTATTATTTAAGCTTATATGAGTTACTATGCATATTTAAGCTTATATGAGTTACTATGCATATTTAAGCTTATATGAGTTACTATGCATATTTAAGCTTATATGAGTTACTATGCATATTTAAGCTTATATGAGTTACTATGCATATTTAAGCTTATATGAGTTACTATGCATATTTAAGCTTATATGAGTTACTATGCATATTTAAGCTTATATGAGTTACTATGCATATTTATATCTACAGACATAAGATAATGCATGCATAATCGTCAACATATACAGTGTATAAGGTAGAATTGCAAGTATAAAGTATCAATAGGACATATAAAATATAACATATGCACTGAGAATATAATGTAATATAACTGTACACTCTGGATCCATTTCAGCCAGGTTGGCCCCAAGGCGCCAGCTCCGGGTCCGAGGGGAGCGACAACCACCGCCAGTGTGCAGCCATTAGGCAACAATGAGATTCTGTAACAGCGCTGCCCACCATGTGAGCACTATGGCCGACCAAGGCGTGGTGCCAATAAGTGCCCAGGTAGGACTAGTAGTGTCCCCAGTAGCACCCATCCGCCCCACACCACCCTCAGCAGTGTCACACCAAGCCAGCGCCAATATCAAGGCTTCATTGTACAGGGGAGGTGTGGTGGAGTGGTCTTGCCACTGGCCTGGTAATCCAAAGGTCCCGGGTTCAAATCCCGATGTATCAATGGGAAGATATTATTGGGATGGAATTTGTGCTGTACCTAGTATCAGTGCATTACCACAAGCCCACCGAAACGTCAATAAAATACCCTCATTGTTCCCTGATTAAATAGCACTGTATGAATATTCCCATATTCAAAATATGCTATAGGGGTGCAATGCCTGGTGAGTTATCTGCTCAACAGGTGGCGTTGTGTGTGTATAAGTGTGAGAGTCCGAGTGTAGGTGGTGAGACAGTGAAGCACGGGAACGAGGTGGCTTCAGAGATGGGGTCGTTTCGGGCCATGAGTGAGCACCGTGCCTCATGTGAAGGCAAGATGGCAGGTGCTCGTTGTACTCTACGTGCTTCACGTCTCACTCCCTAGACTGGAACAAGACCTCACGGGCTTCACTGTTCATTGTAAAGCGGTGAATGTTAAGGCTCTCAGCCTATGCCCGAGAGGAAGTAAGTTGGAATATAGAAAAAAAAAAAAAAAAAAAAAAAAAAAAAAAAAGTAATGGATGTTGGTCCACAAGTCTAGCGTCTTCCCCCCTATTAGTCGCCTTGTACGACACACAGTAGGATGCGTTGGGCATATTCTTTTTTTCCTCCATCATAGATGAAGGCCCCCTTACCCCCCGGGGGGGTAAGAACGATGAATGAACTCCTAGATAGACTCAATTATGTGTGGGAATAGCTAGCTGGAGCTTAGTATAATGTGTATGTTAGGCAGAGCTCTTCACATATAGGTATGCAGCTATTTGGTGACTTACAGTAGGGGTCAGACAAACATATACCAATATACCTATAGGTGAATAATTACGTTATGGGTATCGTGTGAGGGTTTAATAGGCAAACTGATATTAATCGATTACGGTAAAGGGGACCTGAAAACCAGGCCTCAACTATTGCAAAGCTTCTCTTATATCACAGTAATAGCTTTCTTTTAGTAGGTTAGAAAGCTGCCAAGAGGTCGGAAAACACTCTAGGACTCTACCTGAACATAATTTACTGTCAGGTGATCTAGGGCCGGGCAGCACCTAGATTCCTACCTGTTCGGGATTAGCCGTTGCAGGTAAGGCAGGTCAGATAACACTCAGTAGGGCCAGGGAGCACCTATGGATCCAGAAAGCATCTAGATCTCAGGAGGAGAGGCAAGATACCTTTCCTTACCTGGTCTGGGTACCTATCTACTTTCTAGGTGCTCTCTGTCGTATAGGAGGTACAGGGAAAAAGGACGCGTTTACAGGCGATATCAATAGGGCTGATGTGTCGTTCTGGTCTCGGCGATGGGGGCAGGGGAGAGAGTAGTGGAAGGGCCTGCCTAATTCGCCGCTGGATGCCTTCCAGGGACCAATCCGAAGGGCGGCTGGTGAGTGACGTCAGGGCGTCCTGGTTGGCGGGGGCGACGGTCGTGTTTTATTTATTTTTATTTTTTTACGATCGACCAATCAAATTACACATAAGGCAATGGTTGCAAAATCATTGGTAAATCTTTTAACTCACATGAGTCTAAGAATTTGTTTGTTAATCGAGTTGTGAACTTGTGGAATGGGCATCCTCGAGATGTTATAGACTGCAGCACTGTATATTCTTATAAACATCGCAAAGACAAACACCTTGCCTCAAACCTGCGACTGATTGCATTTATAAATGAAGAATTTGTTTGTTCATGTTTTCCTCTGATACATCGAAGATCACTTATAGCTGTGTTGTGTTACTAACCCAAATTGTCCCCTACTAACATCTCCTAACCCTGCCACGGACATTAGTCACAGGGCAGTACTTCCCTTTCCCTTGTCCCTTACCAATTGTTGAACACTCTGAGCAGCAGTGATTTAGAGGGCAAGCAACCTCGAGGGGTCGCTAGACCTGTTGTTGTTTGACCTCCTCTGAACTCTATGTATTTTACCCCCCTCCCCCCCTCGCTCTCTCTCTCAGCACCTTCACCACCATTGGCTAATTTATCCTGATTGGCTGCAGATCCCTGGAGCTGCTCTGTCTCTTTCTCTCTCACACACACACACTCACACTCTCTCTCTCTCACTCTACCTTGATTTATCCTGATTGGCTGCAGATCCCCGTAGCATTTCTGTCTCTTTCTCTCCTACTCTCATAACATTCCACACCCATAACTTGTTGGTTCTCCCTCTCTCACTCTCACATCCTCTCTCTCTCTTGTCTCACTCTCACACACTCTCTCTCTCTCACCATAGGCTGATATATCCTGATTGGCTGCAGATCCCAAGAGCGGCTCTGTCTCTTTCTCTCCTACTACCACACCCATAACTTAAGGTTAACCCTATCACGCACAGGATGCCATTTGAACCTATTATGGGATACTTTAAAGCTTTTGTGACCATCAGGGGTGTTTTAGAAACCTTTAATTTTTTTGACTTCAACCTTTGCAGTTGTCTTTGAGTTGGCTGTGGGCAGAAAACTAATTTTGGAGAGGTAATTATAAGATTGAGAGAACTCTTATTTCTGATTTTCTAATCGGCAACCCTGGCGTCCATATGTGTGTAAAAGGGTTAATCTCTCTCTCTGACCGTCTGGAGGCTCTGCGAGAGATTGAGTCTTCGTGGAGGCTCTAGCCATGGGCCTGATCCGGTCCGGGGGGTCTATGGTAAGTCCCTCTAAGACACACATGCTCTCTCTCTCTCTCTCATTAAAATTCACACACACACACACACACACACACACACACACACACACACACACTCTCTCTCGTAACATTGCTGATCTTTTTCTTGCTCGCTTTAATTTAGCAATCTTACTATTATTCAGTAAACTAACTTTAATGCATATCCTTTCTCTAATTAACTATCTTTAGTTTACCAAAGTCAGTTATGCACTCCCATCTATTTTCTTTAGTATATATATATAATCATACCACTCACTACCTACCTTCACTATCTTCGGCATTTCCTCCGTTACCTTGAATTTGTCTAAACCCTCAGGCAGGTCCAACTAACCTTTATCAACCACACCACTGTCATCACTACTACTACCTTCGGTTTTACCTCTGTACCTAGTCTCTATCCAAACAGGTCAGTAGATGGCGTTTAAGAAAGAGAGGCGTCTAAGATTGTAAGGTGAGACAGCGATACAGTGACGATGCAGCTTTGAGAAGTCCGAGTTGCACTGAGCCATGAGGAGACAACCAGGCGTCATAGGTCTAAGAAAGTAAGGTCACGAACGAGCCGGTTGCAAAACTGTCTCGGTGTCTCACTCGCCATCTGGAATAAGACCTCCTGACTTCACCGTGTTGAGCGATTGAATCTACACGCTGCAAGCCTATCTCCGGAGGTAGATTTGGAACATAGAAAAAAAAACTCTAGCTATCCATCTATATCTATCAATCTATCTATCTATCAGGAAGTTAAACATATCCTATTACATGAATACGAGTATAGATTTGAGAACTAATGACATAAATGCCATCAAGTCAAGAATTATGTTTGTACAAAACCATGAACCTAAAATGCGATAATGTATAAGGTTACTGTTATCTATATTGTATATATTGTTATGACCGGGACTCGTATAAAGCAAGGGCTCTTAATCATTGGACTAGAAAGGCACACAGCCACAACGGTAACACTAGATCCAACCCTCGAACTTATAATGCCGGCGCACAAAAACACCTATACCCTCCAGAGTTAAATCTGCGATAGCGGGGTATCCTCTAACTCGGTATAAATGCACTACTACTACAGGCTGATGATCTCTGATACAGCCTGATCACAACAACATACAATTACGTTAATAATGTATACAAGAAAAGGATACAGATCTTAATTAAATCACTGGAATGATTTAATGCAAACAAGAAGAAGGTATAATTAAAGTTACTCTAAACAATAATAAACTGTCACTCCTATATTAAAGAAAGTGAATGAAAGTCCTAAAGCATCGAACGGGAATCTTCTGAAGAAAGTCTGATGCTGCTTAAGATGATCGAATCGGATTTTGAACTGTTATATAAAGCAGGAACAAGATATGACAAGTGTATGGACATACAGTGTTAACTGGCACGGGAATAATGATAGATGCGCAATAGTATTATCTCCAACAACAAAAGAAGTACTTCCTCAGGCAACGCAAAAGCCTGCTCGGGTTGTGCAACTCAACAACAACCAAGGCTTACAATAAACGTGAATAAAAATGCTGCATACATAACATAAGAGTTTATAATCCTAATCGGGTGTCTGCTAGGCGAATAAAGTCTAGCTGGGATGTCGTAGGCTAGGAAACAATGGCTGAGCAAGCGGCTCGTAGCCTAGCGAGGTCCTTAACCCAAAAAGGGCCTATCAAAACAAAGGATTTTGTCTCTAGGTGAGATAATTCCCCTCTAGTACTCATCCATGTGTTTCTCACCCCTCCCCCTCCCCTCCTAAGACTTACGGCCAAATTACGTTAAATGACGGGTTGCTCTCTTGAGAGATCCAGATCGCTAGTATCTGGTTCTCTCCTGGCGACCCTCTCAAAGTCAAAGCAAAACGAGTTAGCACAGTGTTGGGTGGCAGAGGCAAAAGCCCTCACTCGCAACACAGTGCTAAACTCACAAGGTACACAGTCAGAAAGACAACCTAGGCTTCCCACGTATCCGTTGCGATTGTACAGGTTCAACAAAACCTGGTACACATCGGAAATCACAACAACAATGGCCTCACCCCAGTCTAGCATTAAATAGCCCAGCAGACAACCAAGCAAAAGGTAGGGAGACACCGTGAGTGTGTCGAACCTCTACAGACAAAATGTTAACCCCTCCAAAATGTCTATCTAAACATGAAATATCTGAGAGCTTCAGCATATAATACGATGGCCGATATATGAAATCGTGCAGAACCAAAGGGGAGTTATGATATTAAATAGATTGGAAGAATGAGAGGTAAGAAGTTGAGAGAGAGAGAAAGTGTTCTATAGGTAGAAGTCGGGGACAGGTAGCAAGGGAGATGTGAAGGGTATGCTGGTCAGGCAAGCTCTGAGCAAGGAAGACACAAGGCAGCAGGGAGTGCGGGGGACCACTTCCTGATGCGGCAGGAGGGTGGTGAGGCGGCCAGCCACTCAGAGGGCCCGGCCGTGGCATGACGTCACCGAGACAACGTGTAACACTACGCGTTCTACCCTCTGCCTCCTGCACTTACTCACTCACACTCTCTAGCTGTATCATTCAGTCTTATACATGAAACTTATAACTGATGATATAAAATATAATGCATTGTCACAGGCGAAAATAAAAACCACTTCTGTACTGCCTGTGACATGACGATTCACAAGAAAGAAAGTACAACATTGTAGATAGACTGTAGCCAAATTCATTGCCCTGGCGAGTGTTAGCGAGTGGCCTAGCGAGCGGCTGAGCCCACGTGGCGTTCTGCTAAGCTGCAGACGTCACAATATGTAAAACGTTAATTGTGTAGCTTTATATGAAATATAGAATTGAGTCTGAGTCTATCTTATAAATTTCTCTATCTCCCCCTCCCCCCTCCACTAGAATGAAAGCTAGAGGTAATGGATGAAACTGATAGGAAGAAAGAAGAGTGTTGTTCATTCTGTTAGCCTCCTTCTCTGACCCTCTCCCTTCCTGCCAATTTATTACTGCCTATATTTCTATTTGATGCTCCTATAGTGCTGTGTTGTCTCTTAGCCAGTCTCTCTCTCTCTCTCTCTCTCTCTCAGCACTAGTATCTGTGGAAACTTTTTCATACATAAGATCTGTTCTACCTGGAACAAACTTCCCTCCGAAGTTGTAAATAATTCTTCAGTAGAGCAGTTCAAGAAGAGAGTAGATAGTATTTTGCACACTCTGTAAGTAGTGTAGTGCACTAAACAGTCTCTCTCCTTCCACTTCGAGTATCTCCTCGGAATGAACCGCAAGGTCTCTGAGATACTAACTATTCCTTGTAACTCTCTCTCTCATGTTTATACCATACATACTGTAGCTACATACACAAACGCACAGGTATACCACATACAAACATGCATATTATCACACACACAGACACACACAAACACACAGCCCGTAGCCTAGTGGTAGAGCTCTCGTCTCACACACGAGGGGCCGGGGGTTCAATCCCCGGCCGGGCGGAGACAAATTGGGCTTGTCTCCTTTCATGTGTTAGCCTCAGTTCACCTAGCTGTAAATAGGTACCTGGAATAAGTGGACGACGTTGTGACGTCCCATGTGGGGTTGGAAAAAATGGTACAAGGCGAGATGGGTATCATATGGTTCACCTAAGCTGATGGCTACCTAAGCCTTCGGGCGAGACGGTACCGTCTATAGTGAGAATGGTACCATACAGATCCACCCTAAGCCTTCGTTTCCGATGTCGCCAATTGGCTAAAAATACAGACTATACACACATCCACAGCCATTCCAACGATACATATAACACCTACACATATAGGAGGCGGGAAATAACGAGCATGCTCACTCCCGCAATACAACTAGAGTAAGTACAACTAGAGTAAGTACACACAGGGTCAGTGTTGCCGAGTGGGTTAAGGCACCTTGCGCTGACCGTGAAGTCGAGTATTCAAGTCTCCCAGAATCCTAAAGTTTTTTTTCGGCTATCCCGATGGAGAAGATTGTATCGTGGTCCCTCCATTAACCCTTAACTGTCGGCGCGCAACTTATGTCATGTGAAATAAATTTGGACTATGTGGCGGTTCACAACTTATGTCGAGCGCCATTTTCACCACGTAATGTTGCTGAGAGAGAGAGCTGAGCGGTGTGAGGAGCGTAGCAACTCTATGACCGTCCCCCACCACCGCGGTGGACCAACTGAACTGTATTCTAACTTCCTCCCCCTCTTCTCACTCACTACACAGGGAATTATGTAGGGAATTTACCTAATTACAGGGTTTTTGCACTCGTGTTGCACGATCGTTGCAAGAAAACCAGTGGTCGTACAAGGATGGTTCAGGTGTCATTAGAAAGCTCTGTTTACGCCCTTTCAGGGATAGATACTTGTTTTAGGCTCTGGGTCTTATTTAGTCATGAAAATGATCACGTAAACAACCCTATTTAGGGTAAAAAAAAACCCGCTGGGCGCTACGGTCAAATAGACCACCTAGTCCGGTAAATAAGGGTTAAGCTGCTCAACTATCAGCGTGCGTTAACCTAGACGTATTCTCACCAGTGCATCTGCGTATGTACTATGATGGGAACTGAGGCACCTCACGGTCGCCAGTGACCTCGTAGTGAAGGTAGAGTAAGCAATGTCTGTACTGTACCAAGGTTAAGAGAATTATGTAGATCTTCAGTCTCACGGTTGCAAGTGAACAATTAATATTTACACACACACACACACTGAGGCAGACACACACACACGAACGCATGCACACACACAGACACATTACCCCCCTCCCTCTCTCTCTCTCTCTCTCTCTCTCTCTCTCTCTCTCTCACTAATAGCATCTATATATAAGATTTCAAATTATATTGGCTATCGGGGTAAAAATTTGCTGCACCTGCTGTTAAGAAAGAGGAGGAAGAGGAAGGGGAGGAATACAAAGGAATACAAAGGAGGAGGAGGAAGAGAAGGAGGAGGAGGAAGAGAGAAGGAGGAATACAAAGGAATACAAAGGAGGAGGAGGAAGAGAAGGAGGAGGAGGAAGAGAAGGAGGAATACAAAGGAATACAAAGGAGGAGGAGGAAGAGAAGGAGGAGGAGGAAGAGAAGGAGGAATACAAAGGAATACAAAGGAGGAGGAGGAAGAGAAGGAGGAATACAAAGGAATATAAAGGAGGAGGAATACAAAGGAGGAGGAGGAAGAGAAGGAGGAATACAAAGGAATATAAAAGGTGGAGGAGGAATACAAAGGAGGAGGAAGAGAAGGAGGAATACAAAGGAGGAGGAGGAAGAGAAGGAGGAATACAAAGGAATATAAAGGAGGAGGAGGAAGAGAAGGAGGAATACAAAGGAGGAGGAGGAAGAGAAGGAGGAATACAAAGGAATATAAAAGGTGGAGGAGGAGGAATACAAAGGAATACAAAGGAGGAGGAGGAAGAGAAGGAGGAATACAAAGGAGGAGGAGGAAGAGAAGGAGGAATACAAAGGAATATAAAGGAGGAGGAAGAGAAGCAGGAGGAAGAAGAGGAATACAAGGGAATACAAAGGAGGAGGAAGAGAAGGAAGAAGAGGAATACAAATGAATACAAAGCAGGAGGAGGAGGAATACAAATGAATACAAAGCAGGAGGAGGAGGAAGAGAAGAAGGAGGAGGAAGAAGAAGAATACAAAGGAATACAAAGGACAAATATACCAAGCAGTGTGGACAAACTGACAGGAATTTCAGATAGGAGAGGATGAAAGGAGATTAATAATTAGTGGTCTATGATGAGTGTAGGACTAAGATCTTTGGGGGAAAACAACAACAACAACAACAACAACAACAACAACAACAACCACAACAACAACAACAACAACCAACAACAACAACAACAACAACAACAACAACAACAACAACAACAACACCAACACCACAACAACAACAACAACAACAACAACAACAACAACAACAACAACAACAACAACCTATAGTTTCGGTTTATGGGTAAAAACGTAAGCAGAAATAGTGTTAAGGGGAGGTCTTTAGTGTGTTTCCTAGACTTCCATCAAGCTTGAAATTACACCCCCTTGACCCCCTTTCAAGATAAATTTGTACATTTTTCGGTAGAAAAATGTCCCGGCCGAAGGCCGGTTACTCTTTAATTACAGGCTCGCTATCGCTCGCCAGGAAAAAATCGACACCTAAATGGGACGAAAGGTCTTAAAAGTGACATAACTGGAGTGAAAGTTCTTAAAATCGCCAAACTAATGGGGCAAACATCTTAAAATCTCAAAAGCAATGGGGCTAAACACGAGGGAGAAAGGGGTAAAGAAAAAATCCCTCAAGTGGAAATCTGCCCTTAATATTGCGATCCGTGGTATTTCTTCATTACGAACTGGAGTTATTGTGAAAGAGATATAGTTATTGTGAAAGAGATATAGTTATTGTGAAAGAGATATAGTTATTGTGAAAGAGATATAGTTATTGTGAAAGAGATATAGTTATTGTGAAAGAGATATAGTTATTGTGAAAGAGATATAGTTATTGTGAAAGAGATATAGTTATTGTGAAAGAGATATAGTTATTGTGAAAGAGATATAGTTATTGTGAAAGAGATATAGTTATTGTGAAAGAGATATAGTTATTGTGAAAGAGATATAGTTATTGTGAAAGAGATATAGTTATTGTGAAAGATATATAGTTATTGTGAAAGAGATATAGTTATTGTGAAAGAGATATAGTTATTGTGAAAGAGATATAGTTATTGTGAAAGAGATATAGTTATTGTGAAAGAGATATAGTTATTGTGAAAGAGATATAGTCAATTGTGACAGATATAGTCAATTGTGACATAACGACTAGAGTAATCGAGCTAATATTTCTACCATTTGGGAAGAGTCAGTCAAGGAATAGATTTGGAAATGTACAGTCAATTTGCTCTAGCCCTTTTTGAGTTACAGAGGTTAGAGGTCATGATTTCTCGCCTACTTACAGCGAATAGAGTATATATAGTGTTAATTGAGGGTTAGTGGTCAAGTATTTATCTAGACGGGTTTGAAAGTCTCAATCGTATCACAGTTCTCTCTCATTCTCTCTCTCTCTCTCTCTCTCTCACTTATCGCTTGTTTGAGGTAACTAAAATTACAAATATATATATATAAACAAATGAATAAACATCTCCCCTTAAGATGAGCAGTACAAATTATGTTCTCTCTCACTCTTTCTGTCTGTCTGTCTGTCTGTCTGTCTCACCAATACTATACTCTCGCTCCGTACCACAACTAACTAACGCTCTCTCTCTCTCTCTTCTTCACCAATACTATACTCGTTTCGTACCACAACTCTCTCTCTCTCTCTCTCTCTCCCCAATACTACTACAACACTGGCTCCGTACCACACAACTTTTGCTATCGACTATTACTTTCCCATACCGGCTTATTTCTACTGCCTGCTGTAGAGAGAGAGAGAGTGAGAGAGAGAGAAAGAAAGAGAGAGAGTGAGAGTGTGAGAGAGAGAGGGGGAGAGTGAGTGAGAGTGAGTATGAGTGATTGAGAGTGAGTGATTGTAAGAGAGAGAGAGAGAGAGAGAGAGTGTGAGTGAGTGAGTGAGAGAGAGAGTGAGCGTGTGAGAGAGAGAGGGGGAGAGTGAGTGAGAGTGAGTATGAGTGATTGAGAGAGTGATTGTAAGAGAGAGAGAGAGAATGAGAGAGAGTGAGAGTGAGAGAGAGAGAGTGAGAGTGAGAGAGAGAGAGGGGGAGAGTGAGTGAGAGTGAGTATGAGTGATTGAGAGTGAGTGATTGTAAGAGAGAGAGAGAGAGAGTGTGAGTGAGTGAGTGAGTGAGTGAGTGTGTGTGTGTGTGTGTGTGTGTGTATGAGAGAGAGAGAGAGAGAGGTAGCAGGTGTGTAGATATTAAGTGAGTTAGGCTCCATTTTTCCCCTCACTTTTTTTTTTTTTTTTCGATACACATTTCAATATAATTATTTCAATATATTTTTCGGATATGTATTGGATTTCTGAACATTCTAGTCTTTTTGGGTTTTCGTTTTTCAATATATAACCATAGTAATAATTCCCATGTTTCCATATAAGGAGATTATGTTATGATGTTGAGCCTTCACACACACACATACATGGACATACACACACACACACGCACACACATGGACATACACACACACACACAATACACACATGATCATACACAAACACACACACACACACACACACACACACGCAACACACACATGGACATACACAAACACACACAAACACGTAACACACACATGGACATACACAAACACACACTCATTCATAAAACACACATTTGTAAACAAACACACAATTTCACATATACACACATACATATGTGTGCAACCACATACACGTAAGACACACACACACACCAATAATTATACATCTAACTTCTATGACCAGTGTCCAGCTACGGTTACGTACATTGACACCACTCTCTCTTACACTCACACTCACTCACCCACCCACCCACCCACACACACACTCTCTCTCTCTCTCTCAGTTATGAATGGACTCGTGTGACTCTGAGAATGCCTATGCCTTACATAATAAGTAATAAAAACTGAATTAATTTATCTAGCGAGAAATATATACAATTGAGATGAAGATTTGACCAAACTACAACAACGCAATTTATGGCTGAGCCTTATTAGAGGACCTCTCTTTAAGGGGAGATTTCCACCTGGAGGATTTTTTTCTGGATCCCTTTCTCCCTCATGTTTAGCCCCATTGCTTTTGAAATTATAACACGTTCGCCCCGTTAGTTTAGCGATTTTAAGAACCCTCGCCCCATTTCTGTCAATTTTAAGACCATTCGTGCCATTTAGGTGTCGATTTTTTCCTGGCGAGCGATAACGAGCCTGTAATTTAACGGGAACCGGCCTTCGGCCGGGAAATTTTTCTACCGAAAAATGTAATTTTAAGCTTGATGGAAGTCTAGGGAATCAACTAAATACCTCAAGGCACTTTGTGAATGACTAAGCTGTCATTACGTTTGGCTTGCTCTGTGCTGTATTAATGTCTGTCAGATGTTGAATAGGGTGGATAAGTGTAGGAACATGTTTGTATATTTCACTCGATATGAAGCTATGAAGCTTAGATATACTGCTGATGCCCATTATTGATCAAAACATCCTTGGTGCCGACCCATCACTTGTTAGCGCGACTGTACATGGTTACCCCAAGGCACCGTTATGCAGTACTTAAGGGGGCAGTACTCGCTTTTTATGGACCCCCTTCTCCCTCATGTTTAGCATATTAGTATTGAGGTTTTAAAAAGTTCATTCGGTTAGTTTGGCGATTTTGAGACCTTTCGCCTCATTTTTGTTGTCAATATTAAGACCTTTCGTGCCTCTTTGGTGGCGATTTTTTCTGGCGAGCGTTAGCGAGCCTCTAATTTTAGAAGGAACCCACCTTCAGGCGGAACATTTTTCTATCGAAAAATTTACAAATTTATTTTATTTATTTGTTTTCTAAGCTTGATGGAGGTCTCGCGAGGAAAGTCGAAAATAAATAAATAAATATATAAATAGACCAAAAACCAAGCCACTACCCCCTTAACCCTTCCTGTACCGGTGACGTCTGTTATATTTGATGCCACCTATATATGGTTTGAGGATCTTATGCAGCTTAGAGAAGGATCTGTGGTAGTTAAGGGGAGATTTACACTCGAGGGATTTTTTTCTTGACCCCTTTCTCCCTCATGTTTAGCCCCATTGCTTTTGAGATTTTAAGACGTTCGCCCCATTAGTTTGGCGATTTTAAAAACTTTCACCCCATTTATGTCACTTTTAAGACCTTGCGTGCTATTTAGGTGTCGATTTTTTTCTGGCGAGCGATAGCGAGCCTACACACACCGACACATTCTCTCTCTCTCTCACACGCACACACACCGACACATTCTCTCTCTCTCTGTTATTCCATTACCTTTATCTCCCCTTCGCATCTACTTCCTCTTTTATCGTTCATTTGCTCTCTATCACCGCCTATCTCTCTCCTTCCTTCCTTCCTTCCTCTTCGCTTATCTCTACCCAGTGTTTTTCTTTACTGCAAATTGATAGACAGATAGATGTTAGATAGGCAGAGAGACGGGTACATGAAGAGGTGGGTAGATAGATAGGTAGAGAGACGGGTACGGTACATGAAGAGGTGGGTAGATAGATAGGTAGAGAGACGGGTACATGAAGAGGTGGGTAGATGTTAGATAGGCAGAGAGACGGGTACATGAAGAGGTGGGTAGATAGATAGGTAGAGAGACGGGTACATGAAGAGGTGGGTAGATAGATAGGTAGAGAGACGGGTACATGAAGAGGTGGGTAGATGTTAGATAGGCAGAGACGGGTACATACAGAGGTGGGTAGATAGATAGGCAGAGAGGCGGGTACATGAAGAGGTGGGTAGATAGATAGGTAGATGGGTACATGAAGAGGTGGGTAGATAGATAGGCAGAGAGATGGGTACATGAAGAGGTGGGTAGATAGGTAGAGAGACGGGTACATGAAGAGGTGGGTAGATAGATAGGTAGAGAGACGGGTACATGAAGAGGTGGGTAGATAGATAGGTAGAGAGACGGGTACATGAAGAGGTGGGTAGATGTTAGATAGGCAGAGAGACGGGTACATACAGAGGTGGGTAGATAGATAGGTAGAGAGACGGGTACATGAAGAGGTGGGTAGATAGATAGGTAGAGAGACGGGTACATGAAGAGGTGGGTAGATAGATAGGCAGAGAGACGGGTACATGAAGAGGTGGGTAGATATATAGGTAGAGAGACGGGTACATGAAGAGGTGGGTAGATAGATAGGTAGAGAGACGGGTACATGAAGAGGTGGGTAGATAGATAGGTAGAGAGACGGGTACATGAAGAGGTGGGTAGATAGATAGGTAGAGATGGGTACATCGGTGGTAGATATAGGTAGATAGACGGGTACATGAAGAGGTGGGTAGATAGGTAGATAGACGGGTACATGAAGAGGTGGGTAGATAGATAGGTAGATAGACGGGTACATGAAGAGGTGGGTAGATAGGTAGATAGACGGGTACATGAAGAGGTGGGTAGATAGATAGGTAGATGGGTACATGAAGAGGTGGGTAGATAGGTAGATAGACGGGTACATGAAGAGGTGGGTAGATAGATAGGTAGATAGACGGGTACATGAAGAGGTGGGTAGATAGATAGGTAGAGAGACGGTACATGAAGAGGTGGGTAGATAGCTAGGTAGAGACGGGTACATGAAGAGGTGGGTAGATAGATAGGTAGAGAGATGGGTACATGAAGAGGTGGGTAGATAGATAGGTAGAGAGACGGGTACATGAAGAGGTGGGTAGATAGATAGGTAGAGAGACGGGTACATGAAGAGGTGGGTAGATAGATAGGTAGAGAGACGGGTACATGAAGAGGTGGGTAGATAGATAGGTAGAGAGACAGGTACATGAAGAGGTGGGTAGATAGATAGATAGGTAGATAGGTAGGTAGACAGCATAATACGTATGAGGCCTCACTAACGCGAAATAAAGTTTTAAGATGAAATTTCCACTTGAGGGATTATTTTCTTAACTCTTTCTCCCTCATGTTTAACTCCACTGCTATTGAGATTTTAAGACGTTTGCCCCATTAGTTTGGCGATCTTAAGAACTTTCGCCCAATTTCTGTCAATTTTTAGACATTTCGTATCATTTAGGCGTCGATTTTTTTCTGGCGAGCGATAGCGAGCCTGTAATGTAAGAG
>CM064531.1:45873575-45878575 GCA_032716605.1 Paralithodes platypus | reverse complement strand
AACCTGTGGGCTAATGATCCCCTCCCCCACTGCCCTCTCAGAGAGAGCCTTCATCTCACCCTGGCCCCTTCGGAAGCCCGAGCATCTGGAGCAGCTTCGGTCTACCGGGACTCGAGGCTGTTCGGCCAGGCAGTCTGGGGAGCTACAACAACAACAACAACAACAACAACAACAACACCAACACCAACAACACCAACAACAACAACAACAGTGTTATATTGCTTTGTTTCTCGTATGATAGTTTCTCGTAGTGTAGCTTTAAAAATGGGCCAGCGGGCAGGAAACTTTACAAGGAGGTCTGGGTGGGTTTTATTAAGTTGGAAGGAAGTCGGGGAAGGCGTTTTTGTTAGCCTAGGGGACAATCTACAATACAATGCTCGAAATTAATAAAAACAATACAATACTCAATGATAATAAAACAAACAAAATATCCTAATAACCCACAAGCGGTCGGATGTGAGAGTGTTAAATGTAAATAATTGTCAGTAGGCCTATACATGTTTACGTTCATATATGTTGGCACCTATGTTATACGTTAAGAGGGTCGCAGGCTGTTTTAATCTCTCTCTCCCTGGCTTGTATCCATTCGGCCCCATTCAGCCAACTGTTATAAGACGTTTGTCACCATCCAGGTGTCGATATCTTCCTGGCGAGCGATAGCGAGCCAGCATTGTATGGAGAAATCCGGCTTCGCCGTAGACATTTTTCTATCGAAAAATGTACAAATTTAGCTTGCTGTCAAAACAAACATATACTGTATATATATATACAGTATATATATGTTGTATATATTATACTGTATATATATACTGTATATATATGCTGACTCGCTACCGCTCGCCATGCAAATATTGACACCTGGATGGGGGTAAACGTCTTAAAAAAAGTAGGCTGATGGGGCCCAATGGATACAAGCCAGAGAAAGAGAGAAAAAAAGCCGGTGACCCCCATTAAGGGTACCGGTATAGATAGGAGATGTTAGGCAAGATAAAACACTGGTATTTTGTGAACATTAGGTTTTGAGTTATCAGTAATATTAGGTAAATAATTTGGAAGAGATCGGCAGCCTCTAATGTGTAATTTATTATTATCATTATTATTATTATATTTACTATTATTTATTATTACTTTTACTATTCTTACTATTATTATTATTGCTATTATCATGTTCATTATTATTTGTCTTTATTATATTTTTTAAGAGAATAAATATTTAAATGTATTTAAACAAAAATGGTCCACTTGCCTAAAGGTATCCACCATTCATCAAATGTTTTAACAACTGGATTTAAGGGGAAATTAGTTACTTTTTCTGGACCACCACCTCTCTCATGTTTAGCCCCATTAGTTTTGAGATTTTAAGACCCCCCCTGTATAATGTTTCCCAGTACACCATAAGGCCCGTGTGCCCTTACGTTAGCGGTAGGGAGAAACAGAACACCTTACCCAAATGCCCACAATCAAATTATCCTCCAGACATACATACTATCACTCCACGGAATTGTGTTTATGGCTGCAACAGATGCCTGGGGTGGTGTGGTGGAGGTGGGGGGATAATGTTGTTGGTGTTGTGGTGGTGGTGGTGGCTCTTGTGGTGGTGATTGTGTCAATTGAGTGTGTGTGTGTGTGTGTTTGTGTATGTGTGTGTAGGTAGATGGAGGTCGTGAAGTTGGCTGTGGAAGTTGTGATTATAAGAATTCGAGTGATGGTGATGGTATACGTGGTAGTAGTGGTGATGGTTGTGGTGATATTAGTGGTGATGGTTGTGGTAGTTGTGGAGTTGATAGCTACATAGATTAAAAGCCCCCGTCACACCTGTGCGACCTGCGACCTCCTGCGATCCTTGATTTTGAACGTTTCGACGTGTGATTGCAGGCTTGGTCGGTGACAAAACAGGACTTCCCCGACGATTGTGTGGGGCAAGCAGGAGGTCGTAGCGGGTCGCGCCAGGCTGCAATAATCATGAGTAGGTCTATATACAAAATTTACACTGCGGGTCTCAGCCCTTTGTGACTTGATGTTGCCGTCGCAAAACGAATCCCAGATTGTCGCAAATAATTCCCGGACGGTTGCAACAACTGCCTGGGGGGTCGGACCAGTGGGATCTTGTTGTGAAATGCCCGATGGTCGTTGCGACCAACAGGGCGCATGTTGCAACCATTAGGGGAGGTGTGGCAGAGTGGTCGTGCCACTGGACTTGTAATCCAATGGACCCGGGTTCGAATCCCAATATGTCAATGGGAAGATATTATTGGGATGGAATTTGTGCTGTACCTAGTTTCATTGCATTACCACAGCACACCGAAATGCCAAAACAAAATACCCTCATTGTTCCCTGAATAAATAGCACTGTATGAATATTCCCATATTCAAAATATGCTACAGGGGGGCAATGCCTAGTATAGTGAGTTAATTGCTCAATAGGTGGCGTTCTGAGAATGAGGGTCCGAGCCTGGGGAGTGAGACTGTGAGGCGAAGCAGCTTCAGAGATGGAGTTGGGTTCGAGCCGTGAATGGGTGCTTCGCATGTCTCACTCCCTAGACTGGAGCAAGACCTCACAGGCCTCACCGTGTTCAGCAGTCGAGTGTAAACGCTATCAGCCTATGCCCAAGAGGGAGTAGTTGGAATATGGAAACAAAAAAAAAGTTGCGACTTTGGTTACACTGCTGGTCATCCAGATCGCCGTGTGTCATGGGTCACTACAGCCATCGCAAGGGCCACGGGGAGCTGGTTGCATTCTCATTGCGAGACACCCCGACATGTTGCTGTGATGGTCGCAGAGTGGCACTGTAGCAGACACGTCGCTCGCAGGCGATATGTCAGGAACATATTGCAACGCGCCCTGCGTTCAATGCGGCTAAAATGGGCCAACAAGGATAATAGTGGCCCGGCTTTAATTAATAAGGGGACGTTTGTATTTATTAGTATTTATATATTCATTTATCATTTATATTTCCTTTCTTCCCAAGACCTCCATCAAGCTTTAAAAAATAGGCCTACCCCCAAGACTCCCCTTCGAGATAAATTTGTACATTCTTCGGTAGAAAAATATCCCGGCCAAACGCCAATTCCTCCTAAATTACAGGCTCACTATCGCTCGCCAGGAAAAAATCTACACCTAAATGGCACAATTTTTTTTTTTTTTTTATTGCCAGACGCCGTAATTCCCGAGAAGGGGTGGCTTTTAACATTGGGCGTGTGTCACGAATTGCTAGGTCAAGTTGCCCGGGCTTGACATCTACCAATAACATTTTGACAGTGTGGGCTCGATCCGGCAACCCTTTGATCAGCATATAACGCTCTGCTGCCTATGCCACAGCAAAAACTAATGGTGCTAAATATGAGCGAGAAGACTGTGCAGAAAAATCAAACTTCCCCTTAACCCGGCAAGAATGATAGGCCTTCAGGAAGTGTTTGCTTGGCGAATGTGATAGGCCTTCTGGGAGACAAAAAAAAAAAAAGCTCCAGTACCAGTTAAATGGAAGCAATATGTGATTAAAGAGGGTCACCGGCATTTTTTATTTTTCTCTCCTTTTCTCTCTTTCCCTGGCTTGTATCCATTCGGCCCCATTAAGCCAACTGTTTTAAGACGTTTATCCCCATCCAGGTGATATCTTCCTGGCGAGCGATAACGAGCCAACATTGTATGGAGAAAACCGGCTTAGCCGGAGACATTTTTCGATAGAAAAATGTACACATTTACCTTGCTGTCAAAACAAAAATATATATATGCTGGCTCGCCAGGAAAATATTGACACCTGGATAGGGGGGTAAGCGTCTTAAAACAGTAGGCTGAATGGGGCTGAATGGATACAAGCCAAAGAGAGAAGGAGAGAAAGAGAAAATAAATGAGATGGGCTCCCTTAAATGGAAGCAATATGTGATTAGGTGGTATATCTGCTTACCACCACCTCCTCCTACCTTTACCTCCTCCCCCCCTCCCTCTCCTCCACCCCCTGTCTCCCTCCACTTCACCCCTCATTAATTATCCTTGCGAGGCCTTGGAGAGGGAGGGTGCATGTTACGCGCTCTGTCACATGCCTCAACCCTCTCCCTGTCACAAATATAAGTGTTTTGGCTGGATATTTGCCGTTTACACCTATTTTCAGGTCTTCCATGTTGACATGTTCATTATACAAGTAAAATATACGCACATGGAGCAGTAATATTGCTATATATGGTTAAATAATACATTCTGTCAGAACTAAAGGTAATTAATTCGCATGCGCGGCACTTAATAAAACATAAATGGCGCATTCCTCGGGTTAAGGGGGGTGACCTGCTTTTTGTTATTTCTGTCCTTTTCTCTCTTTCTCTGGCTTGTATCCATTCGGCCCCATTCAGCCAACTATTTTAAGACGTTTATCCCCATCTAGGTGTCGATTTTTTTCCTGGCGAGCGATAGCGAGCCAGCATTATATGAAGAAATCCGGCTTCGCCGGAGAAATTTTTCTATCGAAAAATGTACAAATTTAGCTATCTATCTATCTATCTATTGCCTGACGCCGTGATCCCCGAAGGGGTGGCCACGAATGAACCGCCCCCATGCACCTCTGTCCCCAGTCAGTCGACACCCCTCCCCCCAACCAGCACCGCCTTCGTTCATGTAGTTCCTCACTCCATCCTTCCACCTCATATTCGGTCTACCTCTCCCCCTCTGTCCCTCCACCTCGCTCTCGTACACCCTCTTAGTCATTCTCTCGCTTTCCATACGTTCCATATGGCCGAACCATCTCAAGTTGTTCCTTTTCACACTTTCCAGCACATCTACCTCCACACCACACCTCCTTCTTACTTCCTCATTAGTCTGTCTATCCCTCCATGTAACTCCGCACGCACTCCTTAAGTAATTCATTTCCACTGCTCTCACTCTTGGTCTGTGTCTCTCAACCAACGTCCATGCTTCGCTTCCGTAAGTCAGTGTCGGGATTACCACACTGTCATGCAAGGACTTCTTCACTTCCATACTGACCACCCTATTTCTTGTTACTGCTTTCAGC
>CM064531.1:45846075-45868575 GCA_032716605.1 Paralithodes platypus | reverse complement strand
CAACCCTCTTCCCCTGTTGTACCCTCTCCCGCACTTCTTCATCCATAGTCCCATCTTTACTCAACACACTGCCCAGATACTTAAAAGAGTTGACGGTCTCCATAGCCTGATCATTCAGCTTCACCTCACACTCTGTGACTTCACCCCTTTCGAAGACCATAACCTTGCTCTTCCCCGCATTTACCTTCAAATTCCGTTTTTCGCACACTGTTCCAAACTCATTTACCAGACCCTGCAACTCCCATTCATTATCACTCATCAGAACTGTATCATCCGCAAACAGCAGTATAGGCAGCTTCCACTCAATTCCTTCCCTTTTCAGCGATACACCAACATCCACTGCTCTTGATAGTATTTCTTTCATGACTCCATCCATATATACAGTAAACAACCACGGGGACATCACACACCCCTGTTTCAAACCAACATTCAGGTCAAAGAACTCGCTCTGCTCACTCTCCACACGTACTGCCGCCTTTGCACCCTCATACATGCTCTTCACTGCTTTCAGCAACTTGCCATCTACTCCGTATATTCTAAGTACTTTCCACAAACCTTCTCTATCCACTCTGTCATAGGCCTTCTCCAAGTCCATAAAGGCAACACACCTTTTGTTTCTTCTCCAGATATTTCTCCACAACACAATTCAGGGTAAATATCTGATATACACATCCTCTTCCCTTCCTAAAACCTCCCTGCTTGTCGCCTATCCATTTCTCCGTTCTCACTCTCACTCTCTCAATCACTACCCTACTGTATACCTTCCCTACTACGCTTAGAAGACATATTCCTCGGTGGTTACCACACACTCCTCTTTCCCCTTTGCCCTTATATAGGGGGACTATTATGCCAGTCTTCCAGTCATTGGGTGCACTCCCCTTCTCCCATGCTAGTTTGCACATTTTCCATACCCATTCGATCACTATCTCACCACCATACCTCAACATTTCCCCACACACTCCATCTGTTCCTGGTGCTTTCCCCAACTTCACTCTTTTCATGGCTTCCCACACTTCTGACCTCCTGATCCCCACCTCCTCCTCCACTACTTCTCTTTTTCTCCCTCCCATACCATATCCAGCTATGTTTGCTGGCTCTTCATTCCTTACATTTAGCAACTCATTGAAGTACTCCCTCCATCTTTCGACTCTCTCTTGCTTCTCGGCTAGCATTCTCCCATTCTTATCTTTCACACCCTTACTGTTTCCCTTGCTACCTTCCCTAACTTTCTTGACTTCTTTCCAGAACAGTTTCTTACTCTCTTTAGTGGTTGGTAAATTTTGTATAGTCCTTTAGTTTTCTTCTAATTTTTCCTCTTTTTCGTCTCTTTTTATTTTCTCTCCTCCTCCTCTTCTTCTTTCCCTCCACCACCACCACCACCACCACCACCTCCTTCTTCTTTCCTTCCACCACCACCACCTCCTCCTTCTCCTTCTTTTCTTCTTCTTCTTCTTCTCTTTCAAACCTGATGTACGGCAGAAGTTAACTCGTTCCTTGGTACTAAGTTTCCTCCTTCTCTCTCGCTCTCTAAGTTTCTCTCTCTCTCTCTCTCTCTCTCTCTCTCTCTCTCTCTCTCTCTCTTACTGACAAGATAACCTGGCAGAAATTAAGTTTTCAGTTGAAGAAAACAGAAAAAAGGTGAAGGTATGCATAACATTTCCTTTCCATTTTTAACTATTCTATAAATTCCTTCAGGCGATTTCCAAGCCCTGCAAGGTTATTCACTTCTAAAGAGAGCCTTCGTTTTTGCTATTCTTTCCTTCCACTTTTTCTTACTCTTAGGGTTGCTATCTCTACTAGGATAAAGTCCTGGCCACCTCTCAGGGATCGTAAGATTTGTGTGGTCAGTATATACAGTATATGTATATATATATAAATCTCTCTCAATGTCGATCTAAGCTTTTTTCTCTCCCTTCCTTCCTCCTTTCCTTCCTTCCTTCCTTCCTTCCTTCTTTCCTTCCTTCCTTCTTTTCTCCTTTCCTTCCTACCTTCCTTCATTAATTTCTCCCTTCCTCCCTTCCTTCCTCCCTCCCTCCCTCCCTCCTTTCCTTCCTTCCTTCCTCCCTCCCTCCCTCCCTCTTCTTTCCTTCCTTCCTTCCTTCCTTCCTTCCTTCCTGCCTTCATACTTCCCTCCCTCCCTCCCTCCCTTTCTTACTTCCATCCTTCCTTCCTTCCTCCTTTCCTTCCTTCCTTCCTTCCTTCCTCCCCCCTCCCTCCTTTCCTTCCTTCCTTCCTTCCTCCATCCCTCCCTCCTTCTTTCTTACCTTCTTTCCTTCCTTCAACCCTCCCTCCCTTTCTTCCTTCCTTCCTTCCTTCCTTCCTTCCTTCATCCCTCCCTCCCTCCCTCCCCCTTTCCATCCCTCCCTTCCTTCCTTCCTTCGATCCGTCCCTCCCTCCCTCCCTTCCTTCCTTCCTTCCTTCCCCCTACCTCATAATTATTAGACTTCAATAATAAGGCCTTCGACTTGGACCGATATGACACAAACCCATCCGTAAGGAGTGGGGGGAAGGAAGGATGGAAGGAAGGAAGGAAGGAAGGAAGGAAGGAAGGAAGGGAGGGAGGAGGGAGGGAGGAGGGAGGGAGGGAGGAGGAAGGAAGGAAGGAAGGAAGGAAGGAAGGAAGGAAGGAAGAAAGGAAGGAAGGAAGGAAGGAAGAAAGGAAGG
This sequence comes from Paralithodes platypus, assembly GCA_032716605.1. Classification (NCBI taxonomy): domain Eukaryota; kingdom Metazoa; phylum Arthropoda; class Malacostraca; order Decapoda; family Lithodidae; genus Paralithodes; species Paralithodes platypus. Next base: position 45,865,911 of record CM064531.1, on the reverse strand, counting down.
AAGGGAGGAAGGAAGGAAGGGAGGACATTTTGGTTCATTCCCATAGCTTCCGTCGGTCTCTTTTCCTGTACTGCTATTCGTACTTCGGGGGCGGGTGGCTAGGAATCCTCCTCCCCTTGTAACATTCACCTACTAGACGAGACAAGAGAAAGGGGCTAAGGAACGCGAAAGTAGTTCCGGACCCTAAGAATTGGAATTTTAATGTTGGCTCTGTCTCGAGTCGGCCACCAAAACTAAGGATTATGTGTCTGATTTTTGTTTTCGTGTTTTTGTCTTCCTTTTCGAGCAATTTGTGTTTACTTTGCCCCCTAAGCTAAGAATGAAGAACAATACATAACATAACATAAACTAAAATAAAAAAAAATAAAAAAAAAAATAAAAAAAAAATAACAAAATAACGCGGTGCAATGCATAAGTGTGTTGATATTCGGTGTGAGCATCATACTGTAGGTTCGAATCCCCGGACTGCCACATGTGTTTGTTAATTTCATTAATCGAGTTTAGGAGTAAAGTTGGTTGGTGGAGATAACATAATAATAAATATAATAGATATAAGCTTAATAAAATAGATATAAGCTTAATAAATATAATAGATATAAGCTTAATAAAATTGCTAAGGGGGAATGGTTAATTTTTTTTTCTTTTTTCTTTTTTTTCATTTGTGTACATTTTTTGTTTTCTTTTTTCATTTGTGTCTTTGTTTTCTAGCTTCCTCCCTAGACCTTCATCAAACCTAAAACAACAACCCCAGGATCCTCCTTCAAGATATATTTGTACATATTTCAGTAGAAAAATTTCTCGGCCAAAGGCCGGTTCCTCCTAAATTACAGGATCGATATCGCTCGCCAGGAAAAAATCGACACCTAAATGGCACAAAAGATCTTAAAATTTACAAATGGGCGAAACATCTTAAAATCACCAAACTAATGGGGCAAACGTCTTAAAATATCAAAACTAATGGGGCTAAACATGAGGGAGAAGGGGGTCCAGAACAAATCTCAAGTGGAAATCTCCCCCTAACATCCTTCTTTAATATCTATCCTATCTCCTTCGTTCCTTCCTTCTCTTCCTTTCTCCCCCCTCTCCCCTTTCCATCCCCCCTCCCTCCATCCTCCCGTTCTTCCTTCCTCCCTCCCTTTCTTTTGTTCTCCCTCCCTCCCTTTATCTTTATCTCTCCTCTCCTCCCTCTCCCTCCTCCTTCTCCCTCCCTTTCTCTCTATCCCCTTCTTCTCCCTCCCTCCTCATCCCTTTATCTTCCTCCCTCCCTCCCTCCATCTTCCCTTTCTCTTTATCTCCCTCCCTCCCTCCTTCCCTCTCTGCCCTTTATCAACACGTAGAACACCCAACGAGGGGAAATAACATTCTGGATATTATTCTAACGACAAATGAAAGACTGGTAAATAGCGTTAAAATCGGACCGGAATTTAGCTCTAGTGACCATAGGATAGTGTCCTTTAACATTAAAGTAAATAATGACAAAGAAAACGAGAGCACGGAAAAAGTACCAGATTATCGAAGGGCCGACTTTAACAAACTTAGAAGGCATCTTGCCAATACTGACTGGAGTGAAATGACCGAAACTCATGATGTAAATCGATTATGGGACATATTATCCAATAACCTAAACAAAACAATAAATACAAGCATCCCTCTACGAAACCGGCGCCCAGCAGGCAAATATAAGCCAAAATGGTGGAATAATGAAATAAAAAACATCCTCTTAGTAAAAAAGAAGGCATACCAAACATATAAGGCAACTCAGAATAATAGCGATAAATTAGAACACGATAGACTGCGTCGAACAACCAAAAATCTCATCAAACGATGTAAGAAGAATCTGGAACTTCATATTGCCAGCTCCAGCAAGTCCAATCCGAAAGAATTTTACAGCTATATAAGAAACAGAAAAACGGTAACTTCAACAACAGGCCCACTTGTTGCGGAAAAAAATGGAGATCATACAGATAACAAAGTACAAATGGCGAATATCCTAAATAACTATTTTGAATCAGTCTTCACGTCGGAAGATACTACCGGTAGCCGACCTACCCCTACGAATCAATCAAATGGCACTGAGCTCGAAAACTTTACGATTTATGAAGACGATATCCTGTTCGCAATCAACAATTTGAAAGTTAATAAAACCCCAGGCCCTGATAAAATATCCCCAAGGATCCTAAAAGAAGCAAAACACGAATTATTAAACCCACTCGCAAATCTGTTCAACAAATCATTGAATGTTGGGATAGTTCCAAACGAATGTAAACTAGCTAACGTGACGCCCATATATAAAAAAGGAAATAAGTCCTCTCCCGGCAATTATCGACCAATTAGCTTAACATCGGTAACGGGCAAATTAATGGAAACCATTATAAGGGACAAAATAGTAAAACATTTGGAAGAAAATAATTTAATAAAAGATTCTCAGCACGGTTTTAGAAATAAACGTTCATGCTTAACAAACTTACTCGATTTCTTCAATGATGTTTACAAATCATATGATAAGGATAGAGCAGTTGATATAATATATCTCGATTTTCAGAAAGCTTTCGATACCGTACCCCACAAGAGACTAATTGACAAAATAAAAGCTCATGGCATAACAGGAAAAACTCTGAAATGGCTCGAAAATTGGCTCTCAGACCGTAAACAACGAGTTGTAATAAATGGTGAAGAATCTGATTGGTGCAAAGTAAATAGTGGCATTCCCCAGGGTTCGGTATTAGGTCATATTCTTTTTATAATTTACATAAACGACTTAGACGAAGGAATAGAATGCAAAATTTCGAAATTTGCTGACGATACAAAAATTACTAATAAAGTAACCTCAACAGTACATTGGCAAAAACTACAAGGTGACCTAGACACTTTAGTAAACTGGGCAGAAAAATGGCAAATGAGATTCAACATAGAAAAATGCAAAGTATTACACATCGGTAGTAACAACGCTAAAAAAGATTACTCAATGAACAACATTCAACTATCAAATACAAATAATGAAAAGGATCTGGGAGTTATAATATCAAGTGACCTGAAGCCAAGTAAACAGTGTACAGAGGTAATAAAAACTGCTAATAAATTGGTGGGTTTCATCGGCAGAACATTCAAATTCAAATCAGAAAAAATCATACTTACTCTATTCAACTCATTGGTGCGTCTCCATCTCGAATACTGCGTGCAATTCTGGTCACCGTACTACCGAAAGGACATAAATAAACTTGAAAAGGTGCAACGCAGAGTCACTAAAATGATACCTAGATTGCGTAATAAACCGTTCGAAGACCGCTTAAAAGAACTAAATTTGTTTAGCTTAACAAAGCGCAGAATGAGAGGTGACCTAATAGAGGTGTTCAAAATCTTCAAGGGATTCAGCAACCTAAATGTAAGCGAATTATTTACGATCAATCAAGCAAACACGAGAAACAATGGTTATAAGATTATAGGCAAGCGTTTTCATTCTCACGAGGCGAAGCATTTCTTCTTCAACCGCGTTGTGAATAACTGGAACAGACTACCCTCGAACATTGTAAACTGTAATACTGTCGAAACATTTAAGAACCATCTGGATAAACACATGGCAAATAATCCCCGATTAACACAGTTTCTTTCAGAACGCGCAACGAAGTGTCAACGCATACCCAATGTATATTGATTTTCATACATCTGTTCCCTTTCAGAATTGTAGTAATAGAGTTAGCTTAGATTACAAATCAACTTCTTTTTTCTCCCTGTCCTGTCCGAATTTCCGTGTCAGTTTTTCAATACTACATGGTATTTTTCCTATCTGTTTCCATGCCAGCATTAGCTGGAGGGAGTGGTGGGTGGGGAGGAGCCTTCTTCTTTGCTATCCTTTTCTCTACCTCGTAGTCAGTAGATTAGTAGTTTTAGATATCTAAACTGCCCCGTAAGGACCAATAGGTCTGTTGCAGTTTGTTCTCCTTTGTATTCCTTTGTATTCCCTCCCTCCTCCCTTCCCGCCTTCTCCCTTCATCCTCCCTGTACACCATCTTTCTCTCTCTCTCTCTCTCACACACACACACACACACACACACACACACACACACACACACAAACTCTCTCTCTCTCTCTTTCTCCCTCAGACATTTAGCGAGGTTCTTCGACAAGTTAGTCAAGGGTGAAATATGAAATCAAGGCGGCGTGTCCAAGATAGGGGAAGTCTAGATTAAAAGATAGCTCTCTCTCTCTCTCTCTCTCTCTCTCTCTCTCTCTCTCTCTCTCTCTATATATATATATATATATATATATATATATATATATATATATATATATATCTCTCTCGTTATCACCTCGCAGGGCTCGTAAGATCTGTGTAGCCAATGTATCTATGTAAGTATACGTAATTTACCACTTGCGAGTTTCAGGCTATAAGGAAGTTGGAGCAGTAAACTTCGATATGAAACAAATGCAATAATAATGTAGGTTTTTGATGAATAGAAATGTGGAATTGGGTTTTATGTATTTATATATGAACTACAACTGTATTTATATATGAGCTACAACTGTATTTATATATGAACTACAACTGTATTTATATATGAACTACAACTGTATTTATATATGAACTACAACTGTATTTATATATGAGCTACAACTGTATTTATATATGAACTACAACTGTTATATATGAACTACAACTGTATTTATATATGAACTACAACTGTATTTATATATGAACTACAACTGTATTTATATATGAACTACAACTGTATTTATATATGAACTACAACTGTATTTATATATGAACTACAACTGTATTTATTATATGAACTACAACTGTATTATATATGAACTACAACTGTATTTATATATGAAGTACAACTGTATTTATATATGAACTACAACTGTATTTATATATGAACTACAACTGTATTTATATATGAACTACAACTGTATTTATATATGAAGTACAACTGTATTTATATATGAACTACAACTGTATTTATATATGAACTACAACTGTATTTATATATGAAGTACAACTGTATTTATATATGAACTACAACTGTATTTATATATGAACTACAACTGTATTTATATATGAACTACAACTGTATTTATATATGAACTACAACTGTATTTATATATGAGCTACAACTGTATTTATATATGAACTACAACTGTATTTATATATGAACTACAACTGTATTTATATATGAACTACAACTGTATTTATATATGAACTACAACTGTATTTATATATGAACTACAACTGTATTTATATATGAACTACAACTGTATTTATATATGAAGTACAACTGTATTTATATATGAAGTACAACTGTATTTATATATGAAGTACAACTGTATTTATATATGAAGTATTTATATGAACTTTACAACTGTATTTATATATGAACTACAACTGTATTATATATAACTACAATGTATTTATATATGAACTACAGCCGTATTTATATATGAACTACAGCTGTATTTATATATGAACTACAGCTGTATTTATATATGAACTACAACTGTATTTATATATGAACTACAACTGTATTTATATATGAACTACAACTGTATTTATATATGAACTACAACTGTATTTATATATGTACTACAAATGTATTTATATATGAACTACAACTGTATTTATATATGAACTACAACTGTATTTATATATGAACTACAACTGTATTTATATATGAACTACAACTGTATTTATATATGAACTACAACTGTATTTTAGCTGTTCATTCTGCTAAATATCATGTCTACGGCTCCAACTTCCTTATAGCCTGAAACTCGCAAGTGGTCAATTGTCTATCTCTCTTTGAATATTAAATAGAGAGTTATGCCTAGATATGACACAAAATGTTTTCCCATACAGTGTGGTCAAAGAGTGGAGTAGTTTAACAAGGGAGGTGGTCGATAGTAATTCAATTGACCACTTGCGAGTTTCAGGCTATAAGGAAGTTGGAGCCGTGAACATCGATATTACTGATGATGATGCAGTTTTTAGCACCCTACACTCCCTGCTGAATAGCAAGGCTAGGGTGGGTGACCTGATGAATCAGGAACTTAGTGAATAGTTGCCACAGATTGCTAGACCGCACCGTTCACATACAGCACTGACGTCTGCCAATAACATACTGGCTGGCCCGAGGCTCGAACCGTCAACCTCATATGGCGAACGATCTACCAATCGCGCTACGGCCTACGTTTCTGATGGATAAATGGTATGTTGAATTGGGTTTGATGTATTTATAAATGTACTACGACCGTATTTTAGCTGTACATGCTGTTAAATATCGTTGTCTACGGCTCCAACTTCCTTGTAGAACGAAACTCGCAAGTGGTCAATTGATACGTTTAAGGGGGGATGGTTCACATTTTGGTCAGTTCCTCCTAAAATTACAGGCTCGCTATCACTCGCCAGGAAAGAAACCGACACCTAAATGGCACAAAAGGTCTTTATAATGACAAAGAAATGGGGCGAAATGTGTCAAAATCGCCAAACTAATGGAACGAACGTCTTCAAATCTCAAAACTAAGGGAGTTAACGTGAGGGAGAAGGGGGTCCAGGAAAACCAAACCATCCCCCCTTTAATACGTTTAAGAAGAGACTGGAGGATCATCTGATGGAGATTGGATTAAGGGGAGACGAACCCGTTTTTTTGTTTTTGGGGGTGGGTTGGGGGGGGGGGGGGGATATTAATTAATTTATTCCTTTATCTCTTAGTTTTTTCGCTAGACCTCCATCAAGCTTAGACAAACACCCCCTAGATAGATTTGTACATTTTTCGGTAGAAAAATTTCCCGGCCAAAGACCGATTCTTCCTAAAATTACAGGCTCGCTATCGCTCGCCAGGACAAAATCGACACCTAAATGGCACGAAGGGTCCTAATATTGACAAAGAAATGGGGTGAAAGGTCATAAGATCCCCAAACTAATGGAACCAACGTCTTAAAATCTCAAAACTAGTGGGGCTAAACATTAGGGAGAAGGTGGTCCAGAAAAACGGTCTGTCTCCCCTTAATATGAATGAATAAATAGGTAAGTGTAAATTCCCTTCCTTCCTTCCTTCTCTGTTTCTCTTTCCATCTACCCTCCTTTTCCATTCACCCTTCTTCCTTCCTTCCTTCTTATCTTCCTTCCTTCCTTCTTCTCTTCCTTCCTTCCTTCCTTCCTTCCTCCTCCACTTCCTTCCTTCCTTCCTTCCTCCTCCACTTCCTTCCTTTCTTCCATCTCTTTCTTTCTTTCTTCCTTCCTCCCTCCTCCTCCCATCCTTCAATACTTCTCTTCTTCCTTCCTTCCTCCTCTACTTCTCCTTCGTTCCTCCTTCTCTTCCTTCCTTCCCCCTCCTCCACTTCTCTTTCCTTCCTTCCTTCCTTCCTTTCTTCCTCCTCCCTCTTCAAAGGTGTAGGAGTCGTGAATTACTCCTCTTGAACTTGACTTTGCCGCGGCGCTAAAGAAAGTTAATCCCACGCCTAACTTAGAGAGAGAGAGAGAAAGAGAGAGAGTGAGTGAGTGAGTGAGTGAGTGAGTGAGTGAGTGAGTGAGTGAGTGAGTGAGTGAGTGAGTGAGTGAGTGAGTGAGTGAGTGAGTGAGTGAGTGAGTGAGTGAGTGAGTGAGTGAGTGAGTGAGTGAGTGAGTGAGTGAGTGAGTGAGTGAGTGAGTGAGTGAGTGAGTGAGTGAGTGAGTGAGTGAGTGAGTGAGTGAGTGAGTGAGTGAGTGAGTGAGTGAGTGAGTGATGAGTGATGAGTGAGTGAGTGAGTGAGTGAGTGAGTGAGTGAGTGAGTGAGTGAGTGAGTGAGTGAGTGAGAGTGATGAGTGAGTGAGTGGAGTGAGTGAGTGATGGAGTGAGTGAGTGAGTGAGTGAGTGAGTGTGAGTGAGTGAGTGAGTGAGTGAGTGAGTGAGTGAGTGAGTGAGTGAGTGAGTGAGTGAGTGAGTGAATGAGTGAGTGAGTGAGTGAGTGAGTGAGTGAGTGAGAGAGAGAGAGAGAGAGAGAGAGAGAGAGAGAGAGAGAGAGAGAGAAAGAGAAAGAGAAAGAGAAAGAGAAAGAGAGAGAGAGAGAGAGAGAGAGAGAGAGGTACAATACATTACATACAAAGATGAGAGTGCGCCTACAGTTTGAATGCAAGGTTTAACCCATTGGCTGCGGGAAACATTCCGGAACGCCATGGCAATTTATAGCGATTTACAGGCTTTTAAAGCCTGTGGAGTCTAGTGTGAGTGAGCGCGGCAGGCCACCCATCCTCTCTCCAGCCAGCCGGCCGAGGCACTGAGGAGTATGAGCCATACTCTCGCTAGACATACAGCGCTGCCAAAGACAAATGTAGCGCAACATTAGCGATAATCGCTCAGTATTAGCGAATATCTATGGTAGCGCTGCGGGTGAAGCCCGCGCGCTACGAAGCTCGTTCTGGTGTGATTTTGAAGTTAGTTTCTTCTAGTTTTTGGCTGAATACATTTAATTTAATTCAGACAGTTGCACAATCATTCAGGAGTGACTGAATTAGCCCTAATATAGAGGAAGCAGTGTAAGTGTTAAAGTCTAGCAAGAGGAATTTACAATACAATTCATATACATAGATAAGTAGAATCAGAAGAAGAGGGAACATAAGAACATGCAGAAAGCCGACTGGACCACACACGTCAGATATCCCTTTCACACCCAACCCATCTCGTCCATATGCCTATCTAAGTTAGTCTTGAAGCGCTCTATTGTTCTGGAAGTTATGTTTAGATTGAAATATTGATATTGGCTGTGTAAAGATAATATATAAATAAATAAATATATATGTATTCTGGACAAGGATATTAAAGAGGACATAAGGGGATAGTGCTTGTTTTTTGGTCTAATGTATTTAATTAATGTATTTTTTAATCTAGCTTGAGATAACACCCCCTAGACCCCCTATCAAGATAAATTTGTACATTTTTCCATAGCAAAATGTCCCGGCCAAAGGCCGAATCCTTCCAAAATTACAGGCTTGCTATCGCTCGCCAGGAAAAAGGTATTAATATTGACAAAGAAATGGGGTGAAAGGTCTTAAAATCGACGCAATAATGAAACGGCCGTCCTAAAATCTCAAAACAAATATGCTAAACATGAGGGAGAAGGGGGTCCAGAAAAAGCGACTACGTGTCCCTTAATTAAGATATCAATAATCTTGTAGACAGAGGCGTCTAAATATCAGTAAGCCTCCACAACGGTTGTTAAGGGGAGATTTTCACTTAAGGGATACTATTTCGAACCTCCGTCTCCCTCATGTTTAGCCCCATTAGTTTTAAAATTTTAAGACGTTCGCCCGTTAGTTTGGCGATTTTAAAACTTTTGCCCAATTTCTGTCAATTTTAAGACCTTTTGTGTCATTTAGGTGTCAATTTTTTGCTGGCGAGCGATAGCGAGCCTGTAATTTAGTAGGACCCGGCCATTGGCCGGGACATTTTTTTTACCGAAAAATGTACAAATTTATATCGAAGAGGGGTCATGGGGGTATTTTTCTTTAAAGCTTGAAGGAGGTCTAGGGAGGAACCTGAAAATCTCCCCTTAACCCCTTCAGAACGGGTAAAATCTCTTTTAGTTTATTCTAGTTATATTATGGTGCTTTATGTAACTTAGGAAGGATCTGTGGTAGTTAAGGGATATTTGAGATAGTGTGTAGTCCATTAAATGCTAGAGATCCTTCTTATATTGACTAAAATCATCTAATGGCAGCCAGAATTAACAATGTCACCCGCAATGAAAGGGTTAAGGTTAAAGTGATTGTGTCCTTTGGAGAACTTTTAAGATAGAAAAGGGATGAATTACGCATGTACCATTTGCAATAGTTATTTAATATCTCGGGGATAGTCTCGTCTCTTCTCATCTTCTTCTCGGGTGTCTGAGGTGGGGTCTTTTACTTTTGGGTCTTCTTCTTCTTTTTGTTCATCTCGGGATGGCGCTGGGCATGGGACTTTCGGTCGGCTACTTTCTTCTTCTTCTTGGTGCGTACGGAGCAAGATTTCTTCTTCTTCTTGGTGTGTAAGAAGCAAGATTTTTTCTTCTTCATGGTGCGTACGGAGCAACGGTTGCTGAACGAGGGTGACCTAGCAAGGGTTACTGAACGAGGGTGTCACCGAGCAAGGGTTACTGAACTGAGTAAAGCTAGGGTATGTGTCACTAAAACCCCATGACCTGCTGAAGAATCTTTCCTGCCTGGACTTAAATTCTCTGTGTCTCTTGGTGGTGTTCGTCGTGGGGGCGAGAGGGGTCTTCCTCTGGGGGGTGGAGGGGTTCGTAAGGGCCTTGTTGTCCCGATCGTTTGGTAGCAGGTAAACTTTCCATCCAGGTGTCGGGAGGGCTGCAAGGTAAGTTACCAGCTGCGCGACATGGGGGCGGAGCTCTGACGCAACTGGCTTTTTTTGTTCGTACATCTATATGTTAGAGAGAAAATGGGCTCTGCGTCTCGTTGGATGGCTGCCGCACGCATTGGTTGTACCTGTGGTGCTGGTGGGGCTCTCTTAGTGGTCCCGTCTTCCAGATTTCGGCATAACAATAGTATAACAAAATATCATAATTACTCCCAGGACGTCAAACCAAATAGTGTTAAGAATGTAAGCGTAAACACCTGCATATTCGTGTACCGTCGCCGCCACCACCCACTTCAATCATTGTCAGAGTTGGGGCGCCACTCAGGGTACACTCTCACACTTCAATTATCCCACACCATCACCACCATCACCACCACAAGGACCTCCACCACCACCACCACCACCAATAGGACCTCCACTGTATTGATTGGGTTAATAGGGAGGTTCGGGGTGACATAACAGCTCAAATTGGGACACAGACATTGGGAATAATTGAAATTGGGACTCAAAATCGGGACACAGAAATTGGGACTCAAAATTGACACATAAATTGATATACTAATATTGGGACACGTCAATTAGGACACAAAAATTGGGACACTGAGATTGGGACACCGACATTAGGACACACAAACTGGGACACTGACATTGGGACACAAATTGGGACACTACAATTGGGTGGCAAGCATTATTATATAAATGATAATCTGTCACTATATTAACCCTTTCAGTACGCCATGACGCACTCTTCTCATTATAGTCTGGTTACTATTGGATTATTACCCTGCTTTTAGGGTGACCGCTTTATTAGGGGGGGGGGTGACTGCTTTATTAGTGGGGTGACCTGCTTTATTAGGGGGGGGGGGTGACCTGCTTGTGGGGGGGGGGGTGACCTGCTTTACCATTAAGGGGGGTGACCTGCTTTACCATTAAGGGGGGTGACCTGCTTTACCATTAAGGGGGGTGACCTGCTTTACCATTAAGGGGGGTGACCTGCTTTATTAGGGGGGGGGTGACCTGCTTTCATTAGGGGGGGTGACCTGCTTTTATTAGGGGGGGTGACCTGCTTTCATTAGGGGGGGTGACCTGCTTTCATTAGGGGGGGTGACCTTCTATTGTAAGGGGGGGGGGGTGAGGGACATGGCTGTATTAGGGGGGGGGGTGACCTGCTTTATAGGTGGGGGGTGACCTGCTTTATTATGGGGGGGGGGTGACCTGCTTATTAGGGGGGGGTGGGACTGCTTTCTTAGGGTGGGGGGGGGTGACCTGCTTTAGGGGGGAGGGTGACCTGCTTTTATTAGGGGGGGGGTGACTGCCTGTATTAGGGGGGGGGGGTTGGGGTGACCTGCTTTATTAGGGGGGGGGGGGTGGACCTGCTTTATTAGTGGGGGGGGGTGGGACCTGCTTTATTAGGGGGGGGGGTGGGGGGGGTGACCTGCTTTATTTAAGGGTGGGGTGACCTCTTGCTTATTAGGCGGGGGGGGGTTGACCTGCTTTATTAGGGGGGGGGGGGGGTGACCTGCTTTTGTTTATCTTCTTGTATTTGATTTTGTCTCTAGATCTTTTATTCCATTTAAGCCTCCGATTCAGCCTACTGTTTTAAGACTGTTTCCGTCCCATATACGGTGTCCCCCCGATTTTTTTCCTGGCTATGAGCTTAGCGACCCAGCATATGTATTTATTTAAATGTTTTTGGGGGAGGGGGGGACAACAAGCTGAATTTGTACATTTTTCGATAGATAGAAAATGTCTCCGGCGGAAGCCGTCGAAGCCGGTTTTTCCATAACCAAGCGGGCTTCGGCTATCGCTCGCCCGGAAGAAATCGAATCACCTGGATGGGGTGGGTACGGTAACGTCTTAAACAGTAGGCTGCATGGGGCCGAATGGATACAGCCAGAGAAAGGACAGAAAAAGGCGATAATAAAAACAGGTGCCCCCCCTTAAAGGGGAGAGTTTCCACTTTTTTGAGGGATCTTTTCTTGACCCCTTATCGCCCCTTATGTTTAGTCCCCTTTGCTTCTTGAGAATTAAGGACGTTAGCTCCCATTAATTTGGCGTTTGTTTTTTTTAAGAACTTTCACCCCATTTCTGGTCCTGTTCACCCATTTTGTGCCATTTAGGTGTCGATTTTTTCCTGGCGAACGATAGCGAGCCTGTAACGGGACATTTTCTACCCAAAAAATGTAAAAAATTATCTTGAAAGAGGGTCTAGGGGGTGTAATTTTAAGCTCGATAAAGGTCTAGGGAACAAACTAAAAACCTCCCCTTAACCCCTTCAGTATTGGAGGACGCGTTTCTTCCCTCTATATCTGGCTATCAATAGTCGAGTTTATTCAGCTTAGGAAGGGATTGTGGGTATCAGAGGGTTAGGGGCCCATGGTTATTCAGCTTAGGAAGGGATTGTGGGTATCGATCGGGTGAGATAGGGCCCCATGGTTATTCAGCTTAGGAAGGGATTGTGGGTATCAGAGGGTTAGGGGCCCATGATTATTCAGCTTAGGAAGGGATTGTGGGTATCAGAGGGTTAGGGGCCCATGATTATTCAGCTTAGGAAGGGGATTTGTTGGGTATCAGAGGGTTAGGGTGCCCCTGATATTTATTTTTGTGGGGTCCTATTGGTTTAATTCTTCATTTATATTATTTATTTTCTAGTTTCCTCGCTAGACCTCCATCAAACTTTAAAAAAACATCCATTAGATCCCCCTTCTAGATTAATTTGTACATTTTTCGGTAGAAAAAATGGGCCGGCCGGTTCTTCCAAAATTACAGGCTCAATACCGTTCGCCAGGAAAGAAATCGACACCTAAATAGCACGAAAAGGTCTTAATATTAACAAAGAAATGGGGTGAAAGGTCTTAAAATTGACACATTAATGGGCCAAACGTCTTAAAATCTGAAATCTAATGGGGGCGCTAAACAGGAGGGACAAGGGGTGTCTTTGAAAAAACTCCCTATATCTCCCTTAAACTGAAATACCACGTACTCCTTCAAATGCCTAAAGACACCAATACAAAGCTGAGTAAAACAATTGTCTAACCCACACTACAACTTAAGGAGGATCACCGGCTTTGTTTCTCTTTCTCTACTCTCTCCTCCCCCCTCTCTCTCTTCTTGTATCCATTCGGCCCCCATTCAGCCTACTGTTTTAAGACGTTTATACCCCATTCCAGGTGTCCAATATTTTCCTGGCCGGAGACGAGCGGTACGAGGCAAGCATATATATTATTTTTTGTTTGACAGTAAGCTAAATTTGTAAATTTTTTTTCGATTTGAGAAAAATGTCTCTCCGCCGCCCCCGGCGAAGCCGGATTTCCTTTCTTTCTCCATTCATTCAATGCTCTGGTCTCGCTATATCGCTCGCCATGACGAAATTGACACCTGGATGGGGGTAAACGTCTTAAAACAGTAGGCTGAATGGGGCCGAAGGGATACAAGCCAGAGAAAGAGAGAAAAGGAGAGAAAGATAAAACAAAGGCAGGTGTCCCCCCTTAACGGATATACTGCCTAGAAATGTAGTGTAGAGCGCCATAAAGTCCAGACATTTAAATATTGCCTTGATAAATATCTCGCCATGAACCCCCGACTGACTGCGTGTGTGCCCGAGTAATGTATGGATCAATATCGTTCATAGTATTATCATTTTGCTCCCTCCCTCCCTCGCCTTCTCGTCCTCCGCTCCTTCCCGCTCTGTGTGTGTGGGTGTGTGTGTGGTGTTTGTTTGTGTTTGTGTGTGGTACTCAGTTACTTGTTCGTCAAGGGGAATCCACGCCAATGCGAGCTAGAAGCTCATTAGTTATCGCGCCTCCTTAACTGGGAACTGTATTGCTGTGAAATGGCATGTTCAGTATTTTATGTTTAAAGGTATGTTGGAGATGGCTGTGGAGTGTGTGTGTAGTCTGTATTTTAGGTTTACAATTGGCGACATCGGAAAGCACGAAGGCTGTAGGGTGGAATTGTATGGTACCATTCTCACTATAGAACGGTACCGTCTTCGCCCGAAGGTCTTAGGTAGCCATCAGCTTAGGTTGAACCATAATGGATACCCATATCACCTTGTACCATTTCTTTTGCCAAACCCCCCAGATGGGACGTCACAACGTCGTCCCACTTAATTCCAGGTACCTATTTACAGCTAGGGTGAACTGAGGCTAACACATGAAAGGAGACAAGGACCAATTATGTCTCCGCCCGGGCCCTGGGATTGAACCCCGACCCCTCGTGTGTGAGCAACGCGAGCTCTACTACTACTAGAGCTACGTGCTGTGGTGTGTGTGTGTGTGCCTGTGCGTGCGTGCAGTTGCAGTTGCTGTTTGGTCGCCATACCTAGTATACAACGTATAACAGCACCATTGAAATGATGGTACAGAGAGTACAGAGAGGATGGTGGACCCTAATCCAACTCTGAAAAACAAAACATACGATGAAAGACTGAACAAAACTTAACTTACTCTCACTCAAGAACAGAAGATTAAGGGGCCAACTTATTGAATGTTTCAAAATCTTAAAAGGCTTTGACAGAGTAGACACAAATGTCTTTTTCTCCTTGAATTATCTTCCCACTCGAAATAACGACATGAAGCTGCTAACCAGAAGAGCTAACCTAGACGTCACTAAGAACTTTTAGCTATAGTATAATAAACGAGTGGAACAAGCTACCAAATAATGTAATTGCCAGTACATCTATCAATATGTTTAAGAACCTACTCATGCCCAACTGAGAATAGCAGGAGTTTTTAAAAGTGATTAGGATCCCCCCCCCCCCACACACGACACACACACACACACACACACACACACACACCACGGAGGGTGAACTCTGCGAGATTCCTGAAAATCGACGTAGAGGCTTCAGCCAGGGCCTGCTGGGCCATACGTTCCGGAGGTTCTATGGTAACTCTCTCTGTCTCGCTCGCTCGCTCTCTGTCTCGCTCTCTCTTCTCTCGTATCCTAGTAAGGACATTAGGTATGTTGTTGCTTGTTTTCCTTTGTCTTCCTTTGTACTACCTTATTCTCGGTCCGCCTCTCCCTCTCTGTCCTTCCAACTCACTGTCATACTTTTTAAACCTTTCTCTTACAGTAGTAATAATAACTGTAGATTTAATATAGTAGTAGTAGTAGTAGTAGTAGTAGTAGTAGTAGTAGTAGTAGTAGTAGCAATGTATGCATTAGGTCTCTCAGTGTTGCTAACCTTAACAAGCCATGAGGTGACGCTAGTCAAGCAGGTGGCCTATGCAGACGATCTCACTGGAGCGGGAAAAGTCACGATCTCAAGCACTGGTGGGAGCAAGTATCAAGTGTAGTCCCAGAGATAGGGTACCATCCAAATGCCAGCAAGTCAATACTAATAGTAAAACCAGAACATTATGAAAGTGCGTTAGAAGCTTTCAGCGGTAGTGAAGTGGTCGTAACAAAGGATGGACAGCGTCACCATGGGGCAGTGATCGGCACGGAAGAGTTCAAGAACCAATACATAGAGGAGAAGGTCAGGGAGTGGGTAAAAGAAATTGAAAAACTGGCCAATATTGCAAAGACAGAACCACAGGCTTCGTATTCGGCATTCACATATGGGGTCAAACATCGCTGGACCTACTTGATGCGAACCGTTCCAAATGTGAGCGCATTACTTCAACCGCTGGAAGATGCCATCAGAGACAAACTCATCCCAGCGTGGGTAAAGTCGCACACCCCGAGTGATACAGAGAGGGAGTTGCTCGCACTGCCTTCTAGGTTGGGAGGGCTGGGAATCATCAACCCAGTGAGGAGGGCGACAACGGAATACCTGAACTCGGTAAAGATAACAGGATCTCTCACTGACCGCATCGTAGCACAAGATTCTGACGGTGAAGTGGACCAGGCGGACATCTACAATATCAGAAAGACCATCACGTCAGAGAGGCAAAACTCCCAGAAAAATGACCTGGCACAATTGATGGGACAACTTTCCTGGAGACTAACAAGAAAACTACAAATAGCACAAGAAATAGGTGCTTCAAATTGGCTGACAACACTACCAATCAAGGCAAAAGGCTTCAATCTCAACAAACAAGAATTTAATGATGCTATTGCACTGAGGTATGATTGGCCGATTGAAGGACTGCCCGATCGATGCGTTTGTGGAACCAACAACGATGCAGACCACTCCATGATATGTAAGAAAGGAGGATTCATCAGCATCAGGCACGATGAAGTAAGAGATGTAACGGCGAACATGCTCAGGGAGGTGTGTAGAGATGTGGTGCGCAAACCATCACTCATTCCCTTAGATGGAGAGATCTTGCAGCACAGGACGGCCAACACATCCAATAAAGCACGAGTGGACGTTAGTGCAAGAGGTTTTTGGACAAGTGCACAGCGAGCGTTCTTTGACATAAGAGTATTTGACCCCATGGCCCATAGCTACAGCGAGCTGTCTCTGGATGCTGCACACAAGAGGAACGAACAAGAGAAGGTCAGGGCATATGGGGAAAGGATCTTAAATATCGAACAAGGCAGCTTTACCCCACTAGTCTTCACCACATCTGGAGGGATGGGACCCAGGGCCCAGTGCTTCTATTCAAGGTTTGCAGAGATCATCGCAGAGAAGAAGCAACAGCCCAGAAGCCACGTCGTAGCCTGGATGAGGTGCCGTCTATCTTTCTCATTGCTCAGATTAGCACTACTATGCCTGTGGGGAACAAGACAGTCTGCACCACAACCAGCGACGGTGGCAGAAGTGGACTACGAGGCAGCAATGGCAGAGGGTCGCATAGGGAGGCGACTGGATTGAAGTTGCATGTTGTAGAATAGTAATATCTGATGCTTGTAAAATACAATGTATGAACAATATTAAAAAAAAAAAAAAAAAAATAGTACTAGTAGCAACAATCATAGCAGTCACGTCAGAGAGGCAAAACTCACAGAAAAATGACCTGGCACAATTGATGGGACAACTTCACCTGCGACAAACAAGAAAACTACAAATAGCACAAGAAAAGGGCGCTTCAAATTGGCTTACAACACTACCAATCAAGGCAAAAAGCTTCAATCTCAACAAACAAGAATTTAATGATGCTATTGCACTGAGGTATGATTGGCCGATTGAAGGACTGCCCGATCGATGCGTTTGTGGAACCATCAACGATACAGACCACACCATGATATGTAAGAAAGGAGATTCATCAGTCATCAGGCACGATGAAGTAAGAGATGTAACAGCGAACATGCTCAGGGAGGTGTGTAGAGATGTGGTGAGCGAACCATCACTCATTCCCTTGGATGGAGAGATCATGCAGCACAGGACGGCCAACACATCCACTGAAGCAAGATTGGACGTTAGTGCAAGAGGCTTTTGGACAAATGCACAGCGAGAGTTCTTTGACATAAGAGTATTTGACCCAATGGCCCACAGCTACAGCGAGCTGTCTCTGGAGGCTGCACACAAGAGGAACGAACGAGAGAAGGTCAGGACATATGGAGAAAGGATCTTACACGTCGAAAATGGCAGCTATACCCTACTAGTCTTCACCACATCAGGAGGGATGGGACCCAGGGCCCAGTGCTTCTATTCAAGGCTAGCAGAGATCATCGCAGAGAAGAAGCAACAGCCTAGGAGCCACTTCGTAGCCTGGATGAGATGCCGTCTATCTTTCTCATTGCTCAGATCAGCACTACTATGCCTGCGGGGAACAAGAAGGTCTGCACCACAACCAGTGACAGTGGCAGAAGTAGACTACGAGGCAGCAGTGGCAGAGGGTCGCATAGGAAGGAGACTGGATTGAAGTTGCATGGTGTAGAATAGTAATATCTGATGCTTGTGATATTTAATATGTGTACAATGTTAAATATATGGTAGTGGTGATGGTGGAGGTGGTGATGGTAGTAGTAGTAACATGAAATGTATGAAAAATATTAAAAAACAAAAAACAAAAAAAACAATCATAGCAGTAGCAGTAGTAGTAGTAGTAGTAGTAGTAGTAGTAGTAGTAGAAGTGGCAGTAGTAGTAGTAGTAGTAGTAGTATCAATAGTATTAGTGAGTTAGTAGTAGTATTAGTATTAGTAGTAGCAGTAGTAGTAGTAACCAATTTGTAGCAATAATTACTAAGAAAGGCATGTTTGCCTAACGAAGAATATAACTAAGTAAAATATAAACGTAATACACTGACCAATAACATACCTTCACTGGGATTCGAACCACGGTCCGTACACCATGGGTTATACATACCTGAGGAGGGAAACAAAGAGATAAATGACCACTTGTGAGTTTCAGGCTATAAGGAAGTTGGAGCCGTAAACATCGATATACACCAGAAATGCAATAATATTGTAGGTTTCTGAAGGATAAAAAGTAATGAGTTGAGTGAATGGTTTGAGGTAAATGTAGGTTTGTGACAGGGTTGTGTAATGTCACCGTGGCTGTTTAATATATACTGTATATATGGATGGTGTGGTGAGGGAGGTGAACATGAGAACTATGGGTAGAGGATTGGGTTTAGTAGGAAAGAATGGTGGAGATTGGGAGTTGAATCAGATGCTGTTTGCTGATGACACAGCATTGGTGGCGGATTCTGAGGAGAAACTGCAGCGGGTAGTCAAAGAGTTTGGTGTGGTTTGTGGGAAGCTGAAGGTGAACGTCAATAAAAGTAAAGTAATGGTGTGTAATAGAGGCGATCATAGGGTGAATCTAGATGTGAGGCTGGACGGGGAAAAATTGTAACAAGTTGAGTGTTTTAAATATCTATGAAAAATGACAAGCAGGAATGTAGGTATGGAAATGGAGGTAAAATAGAAAGTGTGTGAAGGAAGGAAAGTTTTCGGAGCAATGGGAAGTATGTGGGTGGAAAGTGAGTAATCTCGGAATGAAAGTTAAAAGTGCAATGTATTAACCTGACAAGCGCGATTTGACAGTAGGTGCTAGGGTAGTTATTTGTGCATTTCTAGCCCTGGATTCTGACAGAATTCGTTATATTTACAATATAAACCATTATTTGTTTTCGGTATGCTTTTATTTTACATATATGATGTATATATGAACCTTCAAGAGTGCTAAAATAAGTGGGAAAAGCATTTGGGTGGTGAAAAACGAAGATATTGGCCACCCGGTCATAATCTCAGGCGAGAGAGAGAGACAGGCAGCCTTCCCCTCTCGCTGTCTGGGAGTCAACTGAGGAGAGCGGGGCGGTGTGTGCCGGTGTCTGGGTGTTGCATAACGATCTTTTATGCAACCCACTTGTGCTACATTATCGCGGGAGAGAAAAATAACCGATAAATGATGATAATAAGAGGAAAAATAGGTGATAATTGAGGAGGGGAGGGAGGGGGGAATAAGGTGGGGAAGGAGCGGAGGGGGGTGGGTGAGATTTACATGGATGAGTACTGGAGGGGAATTATCTCACCTAGAAACAAATTCCTTTGTTTTGATAGGCCCTTTTTTTTTATGGAAGTCTTTTTTTATGGTCCTGCTTCCGTGAGGCCTATCGCGTTCCCTATAGGAAGCCTTCCGTGAGGCCTATCGCGCTTGCCGGGTTAAGGGAT
>CM064531.1:45833575-45841075 GCA_032716605.1 Paralithodes platypus | reverse complement strand
TAAATTTGTACATTTTTCGGTAGAAAAATGTCCCGGCTGAAAGCCGGTTCCTCTTAAATTACAGGCTCGCTATCGCTCGCCAGGATAAAATCGACACCTAAATGGCACAAAAGGTCTTAAATTTGACAGAAATGGGTCGAAAGTTCTTAAAATCGTCAAAATAATGGAGCGAACGTCTTAAAATTAGAAAAGCAATGAGGCTAAACATGAGGGAGAAAGGAGTCAAGAAAAAAATCCCCCAAGTGGAAATCTCCCCTTAATCTCAAGGAAGTGTAATGTCTGTATTGATCTTATGACCATAGTCCGTTCATTCTACTAAAACACAATGGGTTTCAGAGGCCGTGTGGCATCGTTTTTCGGGAATAATTTATTAACCCTCTCACGTTCTTGACGCAATTTTGAGCCTATTAGGGATACTTTAAATCCTTTGTTACCATCAGGGGTATTTAGAAACCTTTAGTTTAGTTACTTTAACCTCTGCAGTTGTCTTTGAGTTAGCTGTGTTGAGCCTATTAGGGATACTTTAAAGCCTTTGTTACCATCAGGGGTAAATAAAAAGCTTTAGTTTAGTTACTTTAACCTCTGCAGTTGTCTTTGAGTTAGCTGTGGGCAGAAAACTAATTTTGGAGAGGTAATTATAAGAGTGAGATAACTCTATTTCTTATTGCTAATCTGGCAACCTCTGCGTCATATGAGTCTGAAAGGGTTAACAAACAGTTGGATCAGTATGATATTTTGACACAAGCTTTTTTCACACCGTCCCCTAATTTTTGTCAATATACTGTAGTGCATTACCTAAAGTGTAGAAATAAGCCACTTGTCCCTGTGTCATGAGGTTAAATTCGCACATTAATGACTAAGAAACGGACAAGGCTACCGTGGCTTACCTGTGAAACCACCAAATCATTATTGCTCCTCCACCAAACACGGTAGTTATCAGCCACCACCCAACCCTATTATCGCCTTTAAATTCAAGTTATCTGTCAATATCAAGTATAAATAAACAGACAGTATTTTTTTATATTTATGCTTGATATTGACAGATAACTTGAATTTAAAGGCGATAATAGGGTTGGGTGGTGGCTGATAACTACCGTGTTTGGTGGAGGAGCAATAATGATTTGGTGGTTTCACAGGTAAGCCACGGTAGCCTTGTCTGTTTTTTTTTTTTTTTTTTTTTTTTTTCTATGTGATTGAGGGAGGCAAAAGGCATAACTGCCTATAGCGAGTGCCTCCCCATAGTTGAAAGAGTGACAGGGCCAAAATCAAGGGACGTTCGAGCCAAAATGCCTGGACACACGGAGTTTGAAGCAATTTAAGTCATAGGAAGAGGGAAAGACTGATTCTGGGAGAGAGTTCCAGAGCTCAGATGTTGAGTAGAAGAAAGTTTGAGAGTAACGTTTCACTCTTGGGTTGGAGAGTTGCACAGAGTAGGGGTGGGATTGAGTTGCAAGACGGGTACCACGTGCCCTACGTAAAGGAGGTGGTATGCACTGGGTCATTAATGTGCGAATTTAACCTCATGACACAGGGACAAGTGGCTTATTTCTACACTTTAGGTAATGCACTATATTGACAAAAATTAGGGGACGGTGTGGAAAAAAGCTGTGTCAAAATATCATACTGATCCAACTGTGTGTTAACCCTTTCATTACCGGGAATGTCTTTTTCACTTGATGTCAGCTAGATTTAGACGATTTTATGAAGCTTAGGAAGGATATATGGAAGCTGCAAGATTAATTGATATAGTCGGTAGTCTTTTATGAGTAGACGTCCTTCCCAGGCTAAATAATATCGTCTAATAATTGCCAGAATGTAATGAAGAGACGTCATCGGTACTGCAAGGGGTTAATAAGTTATTCCCGAAAAACGATGCCACACGGCCTCTGAAACCCATAGTAGGTTGGGGCAGAAATCGCAACCCCAAACCTCTCGTAACTCAAAAAGGACTATAGAGTAATCGAGCTAATATTTCTACCACCCAGGAAGACTTGGCTAGGGCATGGGTGTATAAATTGACAGCTCATTTGTTCTAGCCCCTTTTGAGTTACAGAGGTTGGAGGTTAGGATTTCTGGCCAAGCTAGAATGAACGGACTATAGTGAACTAGGCCCAGGTTGCACACGGTTAAGGAGGAGGTACTCGCTTTTTCTGGACCCCCTTCTCCCGCATGTTTAACCATATTTGTTTTGAGGTTTTAAGACGTTCGTTTCCATTAGCTTGGCGGTTTTGAGACCTTTCGCCCAATTTCTTTGTCAATATTAAGACCTTTCGTGCCAAATAGTTGTCGATTTGTTCCTGGCGAGCGATAGCGAGCCTGTAATTTTAGAAGGAATGGCCTTCGGCCGGGAAACTGTTCTACCGAAAAATGTACAAATCTATCTCGAAAGGGGGTATAGGGGGTGTATTTTTGTTTAGCTTGATGGAGGGTTAGCGAGGACACTAAAACATGAAGAAAGATATAAATGCATAGACCAAAAAACAAGCCGTACCCCCCTTAACCCCTTCCGTACCGGCGACGTCCTTTTTGTAGTCAAGTGTAGCTATATTTAGACGCTTTTGTGCAGTTGCAGAAGGATCGGTGGTTGGAAAAAGGGTTAAGGGGAGATCTCCACTTGAGGGATTTTTGTCTTGACCCCTTTCTCCCTCATGTTTAGCCCCATTGCTTTTGATATTATGAAACGTTTGCCCCATTAGTTTAGCGATTTTAAGAACTTTTACCCCATATTAAGACCTTTCGTGCCATTTAGGTGTCGATTTTTTCCTGGCGAGCGATAGCGAGCCTGTAATTTAAGAGGCACCGGCCTTCGGCCGGGACATTTTTCTACCGAAAAATGTAAAAATTTATCTTGAAAGGGGGTCTAGGAGGTGTCATTTTAAGGTTGATGGAAGTCTAGGGAACAAACTAAATACCTCCCCTTAAGTGAGATAGTTCGAAGCCTGTTACCTGCTTGAGGCCCTTTTTAAACTGAATAAACTCTCGCCTTTATATAGCTTTATATAGCCTTTATATAGCCTTTATATAGCCTTCAATGGTTTTATATAGCCTTTATATAGCCCTCAATGGTTTTATATAGCCTTTATATAGCCCTCAATGGTTTTATATAGCCTTTATATAGCCTTTATATAGCTTTATATAGCCTTTATATAGCTTTATATAGCTTTATATAGCCTTTATATAGCTTTATATAGCTAAAATGTAACCAAAAAGACGTCGCCGGTACGGAGGGGATTAAGACATTTATATTGTGTGCCCAATTACAACGGTATAATTGTATTGTAGATAATTATTACATGGATAATTATTACATGGATAATTATTACATGGATAATTATTGCATGGATAATTATTGCATGGATAATTATTGCATGGATAATTATTACATGGATAATTATTACATGGATAATTATTGCATGGATAATTATTGCATGGATAATTATTACATGGATAATTATTACATGGATAATTATTGCATGGATAATTATTGCATGGATAATTATTACATGGATAATTATTACATGGATAATTATTACATGGATAATTATTGCATGGATAATTATTGCATGGATAATTATTACATGGATAATTATTGCATGGATAATTATTACATGGATAATTATTACATGGATAATTATTACATGGATAATTATTGCATGGATAATTATTGCATGGATAATTATTGCATGGATAATTATTACATGGATAATTATTGCATGGATAATTATTACATGGATAATTATTGCATGGATAATTATTACATGGATAATTATTACATGGATAATTATTACATGGATAATTATTACGGTCTGCCTGCATTAACCCTGCTTTTTTGGCCTATTAATTCAATCATTCATAAATGCTTAGTTTCCTCGCTAGACATCCCTCAAACTTAGAAAAACATACCCTAGAGGCTAGACCCCCCCTCAAGATAAATTTGTACATTTTTCGGTAGAAAAATGTCCCGGCCGAAGGCCGGTTCCTCTTACAATTACAGGCTCGCTATCGCTCGATAGAAAAAAAATCGACACCTAAATGGCACGATAGGTCTTAACATTTATAACGAAATGGGATGAAATGTCTTAAAATCACCAACAAAATGGGCCGAACGTCTAAAAATCTAATGAGACTAAAACACGAGGGAGACAGGGGGACCAGCAAAACGACGTTCTCCCCTTAAGCCGGTATCACACGAACGCGATTTTTCCGTCAATTTTTACGGGCATTGGTAGTCTGGCAGCTTCAATAATCAAGTGCCGTAAGAATTAACCCCTTCAGTACCGACGACGTGTATATATATATATATATAGTTTATCCTAGCCATTGTATGCAGCTTAGAAAGGATCTGTGGTAGCTTAAAGGGGAGATCTCCACCTGAGGGATTTTTGTCTTGACCCCTTTCTCCCTCATGTTTAGCCCCATTGCTTTTGATATTATAAAACGTTTGCCCCATTAGTTTAGCGATTTTAAGAACTTTCACCCCATATTAAGACCTTTCGTGCCATTCAGGTGTCAATTTTATCCTGGCGAGCGATAGCGAGCCAGTAATTTAAGAGGAACCGGCCGGGACATTTTTCTACCGAAAAATGTACAAATTTATCTTGAAAGGGACTCAAGGGGGCGTAATTTTAAGCTTGATGGAGGTCTAGGGAACAAACTAAATACCTCCCCTTAAAGAGTGGATTGGGATAGTTCGAAGCCTTATCATTGCCAAAGATGAATACCATGGCTTAGTTGGAGCCAGAAGGAAACCAAAAGACGTCACCGGTCTAGAAGGGGTTAAGGGGAGATTTCCACTTGAGGGACTTTTCTTTTGACTCCTTTCTCCCTCATGTTTAGCCTCATTGCTTTTGAGATTTTAAGACGTTCGCGCCATTATTTTGGCGATTTTAAGAACTTTCGCCCAATTTCTGTAAATTTTAAGAACTTTCGTGCCATTTAGGTGTCGATTTTTTCCAGGCGAGCGATAGCGAGCCTATAATTTAAGAGGAGCCGGCCTTCGGCCGGGACATTTTTCTACCGAAAAATGTACAAATTTATCTTGAAAGGGGGTCAAGGGAGTGTGATTATAAACTTGATGGATGTCTAGGGAACTAACTCAAAACCTCCCCTTAAACCACCTAACATAATCTACCTTCGATCTAGTTTCGGATACCAGTGCCAAAAAGCCTCATAATAGTTTCGGATACCAGTGCCAAAAAGCCTCATAATAGTTTCGGATACCAGTGCCAAAAAGCCTCATAATAGTTTCCGATACCAGTGCCAAAAAGCCTCATAATAGTTTCGGATACCAGTGCCAAAAAGCCTCATAATAGTTTCCGATACCAGTGCCAAAAAGTCTCATAATAGTTTCGGATACCAGTGCCAAAAAGCCTCATAATAGTTTCGGATACCAGTGCCAAAAAGCCTCATAATAGTTTCGGATACCAGTGCCAAAAAGTCTCATAATAGTACGAGAAAAGACGTGCTGCTCATCGACAATTGCCGGAAATAGCGCTCGTGTGACACCGGGTTTACAGTCTTTGTGTTTATATTTCCGGCGGCAGCTAGACGATTTTATGAAGCTTAGGAAGGATAGATGGTAGCTAAAAGGATGAATTGAGAGAGTCTGTCATCTTTGCACGGTTAAGCTGAATAAACCCGTCTATCGGGTGGCCAGAATATATATAATGCAAAGGACGTCATCGGTACTGGAAGGGTTAATGCTGTGTGGCGGAAGTTAAGGGGGTAGTGCTTGGTGTTTGGTCTATTTATTTATTTATTAATTTATTTTTGAGTTTCCTCGCTAGACCTCCATCAAGCTTAAAAAAAAAACCTTAGACCCCCTTTCAAGATAAATTTGTACATTTTTCGGCAGAAAAATGTCCCGGCCGAAGGCCGATTCCTTCTAAAATTGGAGGCTCGCTATCGCTCGCCAGCAAAACAAAATTCGACACCTAAAGGGCACGAAAGGTCTAAATATTGAACAAAATGAGACGAACGGTATCAAAATGAGACGAACGGTCTCAAAATGAGACAAACGGTATCAAAATGAGACGAACGGTATCAAAATGAGACGAACGGTATCAAAATGAGACGAACGGTATCAAAATGAGACGAACGGTATCAAAATGAGACGAGCGGTAACAAAATGAGACGAACCGTATCAAAATGAGATGAACGGTATCAAAATGAGATGAACGGTATCAAAATGAGACGAACGGTAACAAAATGAGACGAACGGTATCAAAATGAGACGAACGGTATCAAAATGAGACGAACGGTATCAAAATGAGACGAACGGTATCAAAATGAGACGAACGGCATCAAAATGAGACGAACGGTATCAAAATGAGATGAACGGTATCAAAATGAGACGAACGGTATCAAAATGAGACGAACGGTATCAAAATGAGACGAACGGTATCAAAATGAGACGAACGCTATCAAAATGAGACGAACGCTATCAAAATGAGACGAATGCTATCAAAATGAGACGAACGGTATCAAAATGAGACGAACGGTATCAAAATGAGATGAACGGTATCAAAATGAGACGAACGGTAACAAAATGAGACGAACGGTATCAAAATGAGACGAACGGTATCAAAATGAGACGAACGGTATCAAAATGAGATGAACGGTATCAAAATGAGACGAACGGTAACAAAATGAGACGAACGGTATCAAAATGAGACGAACGCTATCAAAATGAGATGAACGGTATCAAAATGAGACGAACGGTATCAAAATGAGACGAACGGTAACAAAATGAGACGAACGGTATCAAAATGAGACGAACGGTATCAAAATGAGACGAACGGCATCAAAATGAGACGAACGGCATCAAAATGAGACGAACGGTATCAAAATGAGACGAACGGTATCAAAATGAGACGAACGGTATCAAAATGAGACGAACGGTATCAAAATGAGACGAACGCTATCAAAATGAGACGAACGCTATCAAAATGAGACGAACGCTATCAAAATGAGACGAACGCTATCAAAATGAGACGAACGCTATCAAAATGAGACGAACGGTATCAAAATGAGACGAACGCTATCAAAATGAGACGAACGGTCTCAAAATCACCACCTAACGGAACTCGTCTTAAAACCTCAAAACTGATATGCTAAACATGAGGGAGAAGGGGGTCCCTAAAAAGCGAGTACTACCCCCATAAAGGTCTCATTCTACTAGGCTCTCTTTCCCTCTTGCTTTCTTTAATTTATCATTCTCTCACTCTAGTTTATTCTCTCTCTCTCTCTCTCTCTCTCTCTCTCTCTCTCTCTCTCTCTCTCATTTTAGTCTAGCTATATTTAGACGATGTTGTGCTGTTTAATAAGAAGGATCTGTGGTAGCAAAGAGGGTTAAGTGAGATAGTTGGACGCCCGTTAAATCCTAGAGGTCTTTCCCAAGCTGAATACAATAGTCGCCAGAATAGGATGAAAAGAACGTCCCTGGTACTGAAGGGGTTAAGGGGAGGTTTTTAGTTTGGTCCCTAGATATCCTTGAAGCTT
>CM064531.1:45811993-45831993 GCA_032716605.1 Paralithodes platypus | reverse complement strand
AAAAATTTACAAATTTAGCCTGCTGTCAAATAAAAATAAAAATATGCTGGCTCGCTACCGCTCACCAGTAAAAAATTGACACCTGGATGGGGATAAACGTCTTAAAACAGTAGGCTGAATGGGGTCAAATGGATACAAGCCAAAGAAAGATAGAAAAGGACAGAACAAAAACAGATCACCCCCTTAATCTAATTCTAATTATGGAAGTATATCTCTGGAACTGAATTGATGAATTTACTTAATATGCATCAATTACTGTCATAACTATATATTGAAAAGAAGTTCTATCCAAAAATCAATCCAGACAGTTATAATTACATAAAGGCAAACATAGAGGGTCCACGAACTATTATAAGTTGGCTACAGACTATGGTATCCGAGTGTACATTATGAGTTGGCTACAGACTATGGTATCAGAGTGTACATTATGAGTTGGCTATAGACTATGGTATCAGAGTGTACATTATGAGTTGGCTACAGACTATGGTATCAGAGTGTACATTATGAGTTGGCTACAGACTATGGTATCAGAGTGTACATTATGAGTTGGCTACAGACTATATGGTATCAGAGTGTACATTATGAGTTGGCTACTGACTCTGGTATCAGAGTGTACATTATGAGTTTGGCTACAGACTATGGTATCAGAGTGTACATTATGAGTTGGCTACAGACTATGGTATCAGAGTGTACATTATGAGTTGGCTACAGACTATGGTATCAGAGTGTACATTATGAGTTGGCTACAGACTATGGTATCAGAGTGTACATTATGAGTTGGCTACAGACTATGGTATCAGAGTGTACATTATGAGTTGGCTATAGACTATGGTATCCGAGTGTACATTATGAGTTGGCTACAGACTATGGTATCAGAGTGTACATTCAGATACCATAGTCTCTAAGCCACTCATAAGAATTACTGGACCCTTTGTGTTTTTTCTCTATTTTCAAATTCAAATTCAAATAGTTTTATTGTTATATGACAAATATACATAATACAAGAATAAGTTATGTTAAAAGGTTATCACATAACAAAGAGGACTTGAGACCTATTGGTACATATGTCCTAAAATTATAACTAAATGCACTTATAACTATTTGGATTGATTATTAGATAGAACTTGCTTTTCAATAAAGTGTATATATAGTTTTGTAGTTGATGTGTAGAAAAATATATTCATTAATTGGTGTCCAGAGATATACTTCCATAATTAGAAATAGGTAAAGTCCAGAAATTGTTATGAGTGGGCTAGAGACTATGGCATCCGAGTGTACCTACGCATTTGATTGGTGAAACTACGTGTGGGCTAACACAAGGTGATAGCTGCTTGGCTAAGGGCGGACCATCATACAATCCTTCTCCACTGGGATGGATGTTTCAGGATTTTGTGGAATTGAACCCTCGACCTCGCGATCAGCGCACGGCGCCTTAGACCAACAGACTAAACCGACTCGTATATGTATATGTTTGTGTGAGTGTGTGTGGGTGGGTGAGTGTGTGTGGGTGGGTGAGTGTGTTTTTGTGTGTTGTGTGTGCGTATACTATGTAGTGTGTGTGTGTGTGTGTGTGTATTTATTGTGTTATGTGTGGTTGACTGTTTATGTACGTATATGTATGTGTTTTGTGTGTGTGCGTATACTGTGTTGAGTGTGTGTATGTGTGGGTGACTGTTTATGTACGTACTGATTATGTATGTGTGTGTATACTCTGTTTAGCGTGTGTATGTGTGGGTGACTGTTTATATATGTATATGTGTGTATACTCTGTTTAGCGTGTGTATGTGTGGGTGAGTGGGTTTATGTACGTATATGTATGTGTGTTGTATGTGTGCGTATAATGTGTTGAACGTGTGTGTGTGTGTGGGTGAGTGTGTTTATGTGTGTACGTATATGTATGTGTGTTGTGTACGTAAATATATACGTTGAGGGGGTGACCTGCTTTTTTTCTCTCCTTTTCTCACTTTCTCTGGCTTGTATCCATTCGGCCCCATTCATCCAATTGTTTTAAGACGTTTATCCCCATCCAGGTGTCGATTTCTTCCTGGCGAGCAATAGCGAGCCAGCATTGTATGGAGAAATCCGGCTTCGCCAGAGACATTTTTCTACCGAAAAATGTACAAATTTAGCTTGCTGTAAAACAAAAATATATATATGCTGGGAAAATATTGACACCTGGATGGGGGTAAACGTCTTAAAACAGTAGGCTGAATGGGGCCGAATTGATACAAGCCAAAGAAAGAGAGAGAGAGAGAGAGAACCAAAAATCGAGGTGGGCTGGGTTAATGAGCAGGTAGACGGACAGGTGGAGGTATCGACAGCTCTCCCGTGATTGATCCCCAGGTAAACAATTAGAAGGGACTCAGGTACAAACAGCTCCATAAGGGACAAATATCACGTTCTAGCTTAAGATCAATATACTCCCTTATAGCCTCCTTCCCCCCCCCCCTCTCTCTCTCTCTCTCTCTCTCTCTCTCTCTCTCTCTCTCTCTCTCTCTCTCCTCTCTCGCTCTCTCTCTCCTCTCTCTCTCTCTCTCTCTCTCTCTCTCTCTCTCTCTCTCTCTCTCTCTCTCTCTCTCTCTCACACACTTGTGTGTGTGTGTAAGCTAGAGGGTTCTAAGAAAAACCTGAATCCCCTTAAGGTAGTAATATTTAATGCCAGGTCAATTAGGAATACATTCTCTGACCTTCGGGCATTGTTGTCTACAGAATGCTTCAATTTAGTGGCTATCACTGAATCCTGGATTCACAGTGATACCAGAGATTATGTTAGGAAATTTGAAGTACCTGGATATAGAATGTTCCACAAAGACCGAACCATGCAGGAAGGGGGTGGAATTCTTTTGTACATCAGATATTTACTAAACCCAATTGACTACAAGATCAGGTCAGAACATGAACTGCTTGGAATAGACCTCAATCTAGGTAACTTTAGCTATAGGATTGTTCTGGTGTACAGGCCTCCACATCAAAATGTTGAAAAGGATGAACTTCTGTACACAAGACTGAGTGCTGTTATCGAGGGTAAAACCAGTGTGATCTTAGGTGACTTCAATTGTCTAGTAAACTGGGAAGCAAGAACTGCCGATGCTAAAGGTAGGCGTCTTGTGGACTTTACAAACGATAACCTTTTGACCCAGTGGGTGAACGAGCCAACTAGAGGGAACAATATACTAGATCTTGTGTTCACCACTGAAGATGAAAGTGTGACCAGCTTATCTGTTGGGGAATCACATGGAGGTAGTGGCCACAATCTAGTTAGGTTCTCTTAGAACCTTTATCAGCAGACCCAACAATCCTCAGAGTGCAAAACTAGATTTCCGTCGTGCAAATTTTGAAGGCCTTCGGGGAAGCTTATCCCAGATCAGACTTGAGGGTGAGAATGTTAATGTGATTTGGTGCTCATTCAAACAGCAGTTTATGGATCAACAAGCTGCATTCGTTCCTACTAAACTTACCAAATCAGGCTCCACCCAACCAAAATGGTTCACAAGTGACATAGCTTCAACAATTAGAAAGAGAACGGTTGCATACAGAAAGGCCAAAAGAAGTCAAGACCAAAGTTATTTAGATTCCTTCAATAA
This sequence comes from Paralithodes platypus, assembly GCA_032716605.1. Lineage (NCBI taxonomy): Eukaryota > Metazoa > Arthropoda > Malacostraca > Decapoda > Lithodidae > Paralithodes > Paralithodes platypus. Next base: position 45,828,409 of record CM064531.1, on the reverse strand, counting down.
TATGTGTAGAAGAGTGAAATCTCTTATAAGGAAGCAAAGCAGAATGAAGAACTAAGGGTTGCATCCCTCTGCAAAGAGAGTCCTAAAGAGTTCTTCAGCTATGTAAACAGCAGGAAGCCATTCAAAAGTAGCATTGGTCCTCTAAAGGATCCAACAGGCCAACTTCAAACTTCTGACACTGATATAGCTAAATCCCTAAACAACTATTTTGCCTCGGTATTCACAAGGGAAAATACCAGTGACATGCCAAGTCCAGGACTAGTGCATGAGGGTGAAGTTCTTAGCAGAATTAGATGTACCCCAGAGGAGGTAGCAAAAAGAATAGATAAGTTAAATAGGTTCAAGTCATCCGGCCCAGATAGCTTTCTTCCCCGTGTTGTGCGAGATGAAATCGCACCTTTCTTGGCAGACATCTTCAACAAATCACTAGAAAATGGAGAGGTACCTGAAGACTGGAAACTGGCCAATGTGACCCCAATCTTTAAGAAAGGGGATCATGAGTGTCCCAAGAATTATCGGCCAATTAGCTTGACTTCTATCATAGTAAAACTCTTAGAAGGGATACTAGTAGACAAGATAGTTGACTACCTAGAAATCCACAATTTAATTACAGATTCTCAACATGGATTCAGGCGACACCGATCATGTCTTAACAATTTGCTGGAATTTTTCCATGAAATGCCGAGTGAGTATGACAAAAGTAGAGCCATAGACATCCTTTACTTAGATTTTCAAAAAGCTTTTGACAAGGTGCCTCATTGCAGGCTAATGTCAAAAGTGAGTGCGCTAGGTATCAATACAGAGGTCACAAAGTGAATAGAAAGTTGGCTAACAGGTAGACAACAACGAGTGGTAATCAATGGGGTTTCTTCTGAGTGGAGTGCAGTCACTTCTGGAGTTCCACAGGAATCTGTCCTTGGCCCACTTCTGTTTATCATATATGTCAATGACATCGATATTGGTCTGTTGAGTGTGATCTCCAAGTTTGCAGATGACATAAAATTTGGAATGAATGTGAAAGACCCCAAAGGGGTTGAACAACTCAGGATGGACCTCAACAGACTGGATGAATGGTTGGAGACATGGCAGATGCCTCTAAACTTGGAAAAGTGCAAGGTGATGCATATTAGCTAAGCAAACCCCAAGTCAGGCTATTCACTATTGGGAATGCCTCTGGAAGTGACTGAATTGGAAAAGGATTTGGGTGTTCTGATTAGCAGTGACCTAAAGTTTTCCAAGCAGTGCATTGAAGTAGAGAAGAAAGCTAAAAAATTATAGGGCTATATTAAGAGGCAATTTAAGTATAGAAATAAGGAAATAGTCCTCACACTTTACAACGCTCTGATACGGCCTCTCCTGGAGTATGCTGTTCAATTCTGGTCTCCAGCACTCAGGAAAGATATATTGCGACTAGAAAGAGCACAAGCTAGAGCTACAAAGCTTATTCCATCTCTTAGAAGAATGAGCTATGAGGACCGGTTGAGAGCTCTTGATCTCTTCCCGTTGGAGACACGCAGACTACGAGGTCAGCTCATTGAAGTTTTTAAAATATTTAATGGGTTTAACAATGTGGATTATAGCAAAAATGTTAGCCTCAATATGAATACAACATGCAACCATGGCTGGAAATTAGAGTTGAAAAGGTTTAGCACTAGTATTTGTGGAAACTTTTTCACATACAAGATCTGTTCTACCTGGAACGAACTTCCCTCCGAAGTTGTAAACAGTTCTTCAGTAGAGCAGTTCAAGAATAGAGTAGTTTGTATTTTGCACACTCTGTAAAGAGTGTAGTGCACTAAACAGTCTCTCTCCTTCCACTTCGAGTATCTCCTCGGAATGGACCGCAAGGTTTCTGAGATACTAACAATTCCGTATAACTCTCTCTCTCTCTCTCTCTCTCTCTCTCTCTCTCTCTCTCTCTCTCTCTCTCTCTCTCTCTCTCTCTCTCTCTCTCTCTCTCTCTCTCTCTCTCTCTCTCTCTCTCTCTCTCTCTCTCTCTCTCTCTCTCTCTCTCTCTCTCTCTCTCTCTCTCTCTCTCCAACCACTCTATCTATATCCGCTCAAAATTCTCGGAAATCGCCTACTCGTCTAAAATGACCATATTGGACTGAGAACATTTGGATGATCAGCTGACTGGGGATGGGGAAGTGGGTTGTTGAGAGAGAGAGAGAGATGTGTAGTGAGTGTGTGTGTGTATGTGTGTGTGAGTGAGAGAGAGAGATGATAGATGTGTAGTGAGTGTGTGTGCGTTATGTATGTGTGTTGCGTGTGAGAGAGAGAGAGAAAAAGAATAGAGTGGTAGTGATTGTGTGTGGGTGCGTGTGTGTGTGTGTGTGATTAAAACAGTAAGTGTGTGAATCTGAGTGTAAGAGAGAGTGAGAAAGAGAGAGAATAGAGTAGAAGTGAGTGTGTGTGTGTGTGAGAGAGAGAGAGAGAGAGAGCTACAGATTGTTCATGTGTGTTGTGTGTTGTGTATAATAAGTGTCTACATTACATACACGTACAGTTGCCACTAATATAACCTGGACGATTTTATTTAGCTTACGAAGGACCTCGGGCAATAATAAGGCTTCAATATATATCAACCGACCCTATTAACTACCACAGATCCTTCCTAAGCTGCCTAATATCGTCAATATAGAACTAGCATAAAATATAGCACACGTCGCTGGTACAGTTGGCCAAATAAGTCGTGTCGTCGCTGTCATTACATTTTGCTCGCTGTGGGCTGTATTACTGTCTGTCAGATGTTGAATAGGGTGTGTAAAGATAGGAACATGTTTGTATATCTCACTCGAAATGATGAAGTAATGCTTAGATACTGCTGATACCAATTATTGATCGAAATATACTTGGTGCTGCGACATCACTTATTTGGCCAACTGTACGGTCGCGCTAATAAAGTGACGTCTCGGCACCAAGTATGTATTGATCAATAATTGATATCAGCAATATCTAAGCTTCATTTCTTCATATCGAGTGAAATATACAAACATGTTCCTACACTTACCCGCCCTATTCTACATCTGACAGATATTAATACAACACAGAGCAAGCCAAACGTAATGACAGCTGGGACATGACTTAGCGCGACCGTTCTCAAAGGGTTAATATGTAAGAGCAAACTACAAAACACAAAAACCCATAGAATACATAGGATATAAATAGACTAGGAAAAGAAGTATACAAGATCATTGGGTATATTGATGGAATTGTCTGTATTAATGAAAAATATAAAAATGGTATGAAAAATGTGATCATTAGTTATATTGATGTGGGTATGTTATAAAATGCATAGGGTATAAATAGGGTATGAAAAAGGGTATATAAGAACATTAGGTATATTGATGAAAGTTACTGTATTAAGGAGGGCGTATTTATTATCTTTATAATATGTGTTTAGATTCCTCCCTAGACCTCCACGAAGCTTAATAAAATACCCCCACAACCCCCTATCAAGATAAATTTGTACATTTTTTGGGTAGAAAAATGTTCCGGCACGAAGGCCGATTCGTAGTAAATCATAGACTAGCCCGGAAAATATCGACATGTAAATGCCACGAAAAGGTCTTAATATTGACACAGAAATGGGGCGAAAGGTCTTAATATTAACACAGAAATGGGGCGAAAGGTCTTAATATTGACAGAAATGGGGCGAAAGGTAATACGATCGCCAAACTAATGGGTGGATAAGGGGATCCAGGGAAACAAAACAATCCCTTAAGGGGAGAATGGCTGGTTTTTCAGGCCCCCTTCTCCCTCGTGTTTAATCCCATTAGTTTTCAGATTTTAAGATGTTTGCCCCATTAATTTTGTCGATTTTAAAACCTTCCGCCCCATTTCCTTGTCAATAATAAGACCTTCCGCCCCATTTCCTTGTCAATAATAAGACCTTTCATGTTATTTAGGTGTCGATTTTGTTTCCTGGCGAACGATAGTGAGCCTGGAATTTTGGAAGAAACGGCCTTCGGCCGGGACATTTTTCTACCGAAAAATGTACAAATTAATCTACAAGGGGGATCTAATGGATGTTTTTTTGTTTTTTTTTGTTTGATGGAGGTTTAGGGAGGAAACTAAAAAAATAAAACATACATTAAAAAAATCGACCAAAAAGTGAACCATCCCCTTAAGGGGAGGTCTCCACTTGAGGGATTTTTTTCTTGACCCCTTTCTCCCTCATGTTTAGCCCCATTGCTTTTGATATTATAAAACGTTTGCCCCATTAGTTCAGCGATTTTAAGAACTTTCACCCCATATTAAGACCTTTCGTGCAATTCAGGTGTCGATTCTATCCTGGCGAGCGATAGCGAGCCTGTAATTTAAGAGGAACCGGCCTTCGGCCGGGAAATTTTTCTACCGAAAAATGTACAAATTTATCTTGAAAGGGACTCAAGGGGGTGTAATTTTAAGCTTGATGGAGGTCTAGGGAACAAACTAAATACCTCCCCTTAATAAATACCCTTAGATCAATAGTGCAACATAATTCCCTCCAGCCTCTCCTGAAGGGGGGTCACCTGCTTTGTGTTTACCTTTCTCTCCTTTTCTCTCTTTCTCTGACTTGTATCCATTTGGCCCCATTCAGCCAGCTGTTTTAAGACGTTTATCTCCATCCTCGTGTCGATTTTTTCCTGGCGAGCGATAGCGAGCCAGAATTGTATGGAGAAATCCGGCTTCGCTGAAGACATTTTTCTATCGAAAAATGTACACATTTAGCTTACTGTAAAACGAAAATATATATATGCTGGCTCGCTACCGCTCGCCAGGAAAATATTCACACCTGGATGGGGGTAAACGTCTTAAAACAGTAGGCTGAATGGGGCCGAATGGATACGAGCCAAAGAGAGAGGGAGAGAAAGAGAAAACAAAAGCGAGGTGGGCTCCTTTAAGCCGGTATCACACGAGCGCTTTTTCACTCAACATTTAATATCAACACTGGTCTGGCAGCTCATGAGGTCAACATGTCTAATATTTCAGTCACCTAAATTCATCTACCATCAGTCTAGTTTCTGATACCAGTGCAAAGTAAACCAGAAATGTTGCCAGAAAAATGTTGGTCATCGAATGTTGACTATGAAAGCTCTCGTGTGATACCGGCTTCAAACTCTGATAGGGGTGAAGCTAATGGGCTGTAAATTGCCACATCCTTGTACTGTTTGACTCTTCCCAATTGGTGGAATTGTTAGTTTAATGGTTCAAGTCCATTTTAAGGGGTAGGTGTGTGTGTGTGTGTGGGGGGGGGGGGGGGGTAGTTTGATCCCTAGACCTCTACCAAGCTTTAAACACACACACACATACATACACACACGCACACACACACACACACACACACACACACACACACACACACACACACACACACACACACGGACACACCTGGTGCTGGTGATCCAGAGGCGCGTTCGGCAGACCTATCGCCGATTCGTCTGATAGCGCTTGACCGAACGGTGTTTCGATTTCACTACCGAACGACACAGATCGCCGATCGGTCTGCCAGAGCTTTGTAAACAATAACAAACTGACTCTCCAGCCTTTTGACCCAAGAAAGAAGAAGAAGAAGAAGATATCGCAACAAGAATTGCTTTATTTTTCGCCTATTTTTCGTAGTGTGTTTAATATTTACATAAATTGTATTCAAGAAGGGGAAACACGATACGCAATCTATAGTATTAGCAATATAATAACTTTAAATGGTTTGTTTACATTCTCGGCGATCATTCGATCAACCTCCCAGGACCGATCGCTCTGATAGCTAAAACAGCAATCGTTTTCGATCGCCGATTCATCGAATCGGCGGCTATCGCGTTCGCTATAGCTATCGGCTCTAAACGATAGGTCTACCGAACGCGCCTCTGGTGATAAGTTGAGGACGTCTGGTCATCCCTTGGTCATACTGGTGCACCACCGCCAGTAGTAGTCATCCACCGTTCGTACCCATCCCCAGTGGAAGACACGGGGGCAAGGGGACCAGTAGGTGGACTGTCCATGGTAGACAGATCGGTAATAAAATTACCGTCTGCCCTCATCAGGGCAAGCTGATCAGGAATGCTATTACTCAGTGCCCTGATGTTGTAGTGGGGCATTTTTGGCTGGTCAGGGACACTTTTGAGGAACCTGTCCAGCACCCTCTTGAACTGGTCAGCCGAGGAGCACTCCGCATCACGCACATATCTTGGCAGCGCGTTAAAGAGTGTTGGGCCCCGGTACGATATTGAGGTCATTCTCTGAGTCACCACTCTGGCCAAGGCCCTATTATAGGGCCTTGGCCAGAGTGGTGACTCAGAGAGGCAAGCTCTGTGAAATGGGAAATATCAATTATTGATGTTTCCCAATTCACAGAGCTTGCCTCGCCTCTTGCTGTTTTTCTCACTTATTTTCGACTCATTGTTTAAGTTTGGGACATGGCCATTCAGCATTTTCCAAACGTAGATTATGATGTACCGCTCGCGCCGTCGCTCCAACGAGTACAATTCAAATACTTTAAGTCTTCCCCAGTAGTCGAGATGTTGCACGGAGGAGATCTTGTTTGTAAATGTACGTTGGACGCCTTCGAGTGCTTGTCGTTCTCCAACCCTCCACGGGTCCCAGAGTTGGCAGCAGTACTCGAGGATTGGCATTATTAGAGATTTGTATAATATTATCATTGATTTTTCTTCCCTTGTGGCAAACGTCCGTAGAATCTAACCCACTTGATTGCGAGCAGAACGGACTATGTCTTGGATGTGTTTGGTAAATGTTGCATCACTGCTTATTGTTACCCCTAGATCTTTAATATTGGCCACTGCATTGATACTGTTTCCATCATAGGTTGAGTACACGGTATTTTCTTTTAGTTGGATATCAGGTCCATATCTAATGAGGCCAAATATGCAGCTATTAAAAAACATGTTATTATTTTCTGCCCAATGGTACAGCACATTCAGATCCTTCTGGAGTGATGCTGCATCGTTCTCATCCTTCACTCTTCCAGACACCCGTGTATCGTCGGCAAAAGATGAAACTCGAGCCATCTGAACCTCAGCATCTATGTCGAACAAGAGTATTAGGAATAATATTGGTCCAAGAACAGAACCTTGGGGAACTCCACTTGTCACGTTTGATTCTGCAGACACACAGCCACCAACTGCTACAGACTGGACTCTATCTCTGAGGAAGGCACTTATCCAACATCCAACACTTCCACTGATCCCGAGTATCCGAATCTTATGGAGAAGGACATCATGGTCGACTTTATCAAAGGCCTTTTCGAAGTCAAGGTACACCACATCCAGGTTGGCTCCATCCTCCAGTATTTGAAGGACATAGTCATGGTGCGCCAGCAATTGAGACAAACAGGACCTCCCTCCTCTGAAGCCATGTTGTCCACTGTTCATCTTCTTGTTGTTTTCTAAGAAAAACACTATTTGCTTACGGATAACTTTCTCAAATATCTTGATAATGTGAGAAGTCAATGCAATCGGTCGGTAGTTCTTGGGTAGGGATCTTGGTCCTCCTTTGTAGATTGGGGTAATCTTTGCAGTCCTCAATAACATTGGTATAGTTCCCTCTCTCATAGATGCATTCCACAGCATGCATAGTGGGACTGAAAGCTCTGAAGCGCGCTCATTCAGGAGGATTGCTGGAAATTGATCGGGTCCAGCCGCAGAGTTTGCTTTAATTTCACCTATTGCTTCAGCAATATCACTTGGTTGGAAGTAGATGTCCTCCAGTTGAGGTGGCTGCCCAATAGAATTGAAGAAAATATCTGGGTCATTGATTCTGTGCATCTCTTTTGGCTGACTAAATACTTTTTCGTATTGACCTCTTAGTGTCTCGCAGATCTGTTGTGGATTGCTGATGACTTCTCCATGTGTGGCGACGAGAGGACCAATACCTGCTTTCACTGTGGCTCGTTTCTTAACATACTTGAAGAAATACTTATAGTTTGTCCGAATGGCTTCAACAGCAGATTTCTCATCTTTGACTCTTTCGTTCCTGTGGGACTCCCTCAGCTGTTCCTCCAGTTGTTTCACCTTGTCCTGCATGCTTCTTCTGTCATGGTCATTGTTACATGTTTTTATTCTGGAGTTTAGTTAGCTCCTTTTCCTCATGATTGTTTTCCTCTTACACACACACACACACACACACACACACACACACACACACACACACACACACACACACCAAGGTTAAGGGCCTTGGGTTTGAACAAAACATAAAAACAACATTGTTTTTATGTTTTGTTCAAACCCAAGGCCTTAACCTTGGGATCTGTCACACACCCCGTGGCGTAACTGATAGCGCGTCTGGCTCACAACCAGAAGGTCTTGGGTTCGAGACCCGGGCGGGGAAGAGACATTTGGGCAAGTCTCCTAACGGTGTAGCCTCTGTTCACCTAGCAGTATAAATAGGAACCTGGTATAAGTGGACGAAGTTGTGACGTCCCATCTGGGGTTGGTGATCGGTTACAAGGTGAGATGGGTATCGTACTGGTTAACCTAAGCTACTGGTGAACCTAAGCCTTCGGGTGAGACTGGTACCGTAGTGAGAATGGTACCGTACAGATTAACCCTAAGCCTTCGTTTCCAGATGTCACCAATTGGCTAAAATACAGACTACACACACATCCACAGCCATTCCAATGATACATAAACACTTAACATGCATTTCACGCAATACATTCCCAGTTAAGGAGGCGCGATAATAATGAGCTTAGCTCGCATTGCGTGGATTCCCCTTGACGAACAAGCAAGTGAATACACACACACACACACACACACACACACACACACACACACACACACACACACACACACATCTTAAAGTCTTCCAAGATATCGACGGCCGCCTTAGAATATTATCAGCCTTCATAATTATAAGTCACAGAACGTCGATACTGTCTGTCACGAGAGAGAGAGAGAGAGAGAGTGTGTGTGACAGTGAGAGAGCAGGGGAGGCATATGATAAGGAGATGCTGGAATTCCTGTTTCATTTGTCTGGCTCCCCTCACTGTTTCTGTCTGTGTCTCACCTACACAGAGAGTAAACCAGCTAACTCTCACAAACACCAACTCTTCTTACCACTAATCATGTTGTACTCAAAAACTGTTCTTCCGTGGTGACTTCCCTGCCTAGGCTAACTCTTCCGTCTTTCTTTCCTCTAACATCTCTCTCTCTCTCTTCCTTTAACAGCCCATGGAGTACAAGGCGGAGTGCATCGGTAAAGCATCCAAGTGGACCAATTGTACTGGCGGGTTACCTCAGCGATCGGTACTAGGGCCAGTTCTCTTCCTAGTTTTCATTAGCGACATACATTAGAGTCATTAGCGACATACATTAGAGTCATTAGCGACATACATTAGTCATTAGCGACATACATTAAAGAGTCATTAGCGACATACATTATAGAGTCATTAGCGACATACATTAGTCATTAGCGACATACATTATAGAGTCATTAGCGACATACATTAGAGTCATTAGCGACATTCATTATAGAGTCATTAGCGACATACATTATAGAGTCATTAGCGACATACATTAGTCATTAGCGACATACATTATAGAGTCATTAGCGACATACATTATAGAGTCATTAGCGACATACATTAGAGTCATTAGCGACATACATTATAGAGTCATTAGCGACATACATTATAGAGTCATTAGCGACATACATTAGAGTCATTAGCGACATACATTAGAGTCCTTAGCGACATACATTAGAGTCATTAGCGACATACATTAGTCATTAGCGACTTACATTATAGAGTCATTAGCGACTTACATTATAGAGTCATTAGCGACATACATTAGAGTCATTAGCGACATACATTAGAGTCCTTAGCGACATACATTAGAGTCCTTAGCGACATACATTAGAGTCATTAGCGACATGCATTAAAGTCATTAGCGACATACATTATAGAGTCATTAGCGACATACATTAGAGTCCTTAGCGACATACATTATAGGGTCATTAGTGACATACATTACAGAGTCATTAGCGACATACATTATAGAGTCATTAGCGACATACATTATAGAGTCATTAGCGACATACATTATAGAGTCATTAGCGACATACATTATAGAGTCATTAGCGACATACATTAGAGTCATTAGCGACATACATTAGTCATTAGCGACATACATTATAGTCATTAGCGACATACATTAGAGTCATTAGCGACATACATTATAGAGTCATTAGCGACATACATTATAGAGTCATTAGTGACATACATTATAGAGTCATTAGTGACATACATTATAGAGTCATTAGTGACATACATTAGAGTCATTAGCGACATACATTATAGTCATTAGCGACATACATTATAGAGTTATTAGCGACATACATTAGAGTCATTAGCGACATACATTAGAGTCCTTAGCGACATACATTATAGAGTCATTAGCGACATACATTATAGAGTCATTAGCGACATACATTATAGTCATTAGCGACATACATTAGTCATTAGCGACATACATTAGTCATTAGCGACATACATTATAGTCATTAGCGACATACATTAGAGTCATTAGCGACATACATTAGAGTCATTAGCAACATACATTAGAGTCCTTAGCGACATACATTATAGAGTCATTAGCGACATGCATTAAAGTCATTAGCGACATACATTATAGAGTCATTAGCGACATACATTAGAGTCCTTAGCGACATACATTATAGGGTCATTAGTGACATACATTACAGAGTCATTAGCGACATACATTATAGAGTCATTAGCGACATACATTATAGAGTCATTAGCGACATACATTATAGAGTCATTAGCGACATACATTATAGAGTCATTAGCGACATTATAGAGTCATTAGCGACATACATTAGAGTCATTAGCGACATACATTAGTCATTAGCGACATACATTATAGTCATTAGCGACATACATTAGAGTCATTAGCGACATACATTATAGAGTCATTAGCGACATACATTATAGAGTCATTAGTGACATACATTATAGAGTCATTAGCGACATACATTATAGAGTCATTAGTGACATACATTAGAGTCATTAGCGACATACATTATAGTCATTAGCGACATACATTATAGAGTCATTAGCGACATACATTAGAGTCATTAGCGACATACATTAGAGTCCTTAGCGACATACATTAGAGTCATTAGCGACATGCATTAAAGTCATTAGCGACATACATTATAGAGTCATTAGCGACATACATTAGAGTCCTTAGCGACATACATTATAGGGTCATTAGTGACATACATTACAGAGTCATTAGCGACATACATTATAGAGTCATTAGCGACATACATTATAGAGTCATTAGCGACATACATTAGAGTCATTAGCGACATACATTATAGAGTCATTAGCGACATACATTAGAGTCATTAGCGACATACATTATAGAGTCATTAGCGACATACATTAGAGTCATTAGCGACATTCATTATAGAGTCATTAGCGACATACATTATAGAGTCATTAGCGACATACATTAGTCATTAGCGACATACATTATAGAGTCATTAGCGACATACATTATAGAGTCATTAGCGACATACATTAGAGTCATTAGCGACATACATTATAGAGTCATTAGCGACATACATTATAGAGTCATTAGCGACATACATTAGAGTCATTAGCGACATACATTAGAGTCCTTAGCGACATACATTAGAGTCATTAGCGACATACATTAGTCATTAGCGACTTACATTATAGAGTCATTAGCGACTTACATTATAGAGTCATTAGCGACATACATTAGAGTCATTAGCGACATACATTAGAGTCCTTAGCGACATACATTAGAGTCCTTAGCGACATACATTAGAGTCATTAGCGACATGCATTAAAGTCATTAGCGACATACATTATAGAGTCATTAGCGACATACATTAGAGTCCTTAGCGACATACATTATAGGGTCATTAGTGACATACAATACAGAGTCATTAGCGACATACATTATAGAGTCATTAGCGACATACGTTATAGAGTCATTAGCGACATACATTATAGAGTCATTAGCGACATACATTATAGAGTCATTAGCGACATACATTATAGAGTCATTAGCGACATACATTAGAGTCATTAGCGACATACATTAGTCATTAGCGACATACATTATAGTCATTAGCGACATACATTAGAGTCATTAGCGACATACATTATAGAGTCATTAGCGACATACATTATAGAGTCATTAGTGACATACATTATAGAGTCATTAGCGACATACATTATAGAGTCATTAGTGACATACATTAGAGTCATTAGCGACATACATTATAGTCATTAGCGACATACATTATAGAGTTATTAGCGACATACATTAGAGTCATTAGCGACATACATTAGAGTCCTTAGCGACATACATTAGAGTCATTAGCGACATGCATTAAAGTCATTAGCGACATACATTATAGAGTCATTAGCGACATACATTAGAGTCCTTAGCGACATACATTATAGGGTCATTAGTGACATACATTACAGAGTCATTAGCGACATACATTATAGAGTCATTAGCGACATACATTATAGAGTCATTAGCGACATACATTATAGTCATTAGCGACATACATTATAGTCATTAGCGACATACATTAGTCATTAGCGACATACATTAGTCATTAGCGACATACATTATAGTCATTAGCGACATACATTAGAGTCATTAGCGACATACATTAGAGTCATTAGCAACATACATTAGAGTCCTTAGCGACATACATTATAGAGTCATTAGCGACATGCATTAAAGTCATTAGCGACATACATTATAGAGTCATTAGCGACATACATTAGAGTCCTTAGCGACATACATTATAGGGTCATTAGTGACATACATTACAGAGTCATTAGCGACATACATTATAGAGTCATGAGCGACATACATTAGAGTCCTTAGCGACATACATTAGAGTCCTTAGCGACATACATTATAGAGTCATTAGCGACATACATTATAGAGTCATTAGCGACATACATTATAGAGTCATTAGCGACATACATTATAGAGTCATTAGCGACATACATTAGTCATTAGCGACATACATTAGAGTCATTAGCGACATACATTATAGTCATTAGCGACATACATTATAGAGTCATTAGCGACATACATTATAGAGTCATTAGCGACATACATTATAGAGTCATTAGTGACATACATTATAGAGTCATTAGCGACATACATTATAGAGTCATTAGTGACATACATTAGAGTCATTAGTGACATACATTAGAGTCATTAGCGACATACATTATAGTCATTAGCGACATACATTATAGAGTCATTAGCGACATACATTAGAGTCATTAGCGACATACATTAGAGTCCTTAGCGACATACATTAGAGTCATTAGCGACATGCATTAAAGTCATTAGCGACATACATTATAGAGTCATTAGCGACATACATTAGAGTCCTTAGCGACATACATTATAGGGTCATTAGTGACATACATTAGAGTCATTAGCGACATACATTATAGAGTCATTAGCGACATACATTATAGAGTCATTAGCGACATACATTATAGAGTCATTAGCGACATACATTATAGAGTCATTAGCGACATACATTAGAGTCATTAGCGACATACATTAGTCATTAGCGACATACATTATAGTCATTAGCGACATACATTAGAGTCATTAGCGACATACATTAGAGTCATTAGCGACATACATTAGAGTCCTTAGCGACATACATTAGAGTCATTAGCGACATGCATTAAAGTCATTAGCGACATACATTATAGAGTCATGAGCGACATACATTAGAGTCATTAGCGACATACATTAGAGTCATTAGCGACATACATTAGAGTCATTAGCGACATACATTAGAGTCATTAGCGACATGCATTAAAGTCATTAGCGACATACATTATAGTCATTAGCGACTTACATTATAGAGTCCTTAGCGACATACATTATAGGGTCATTAGTGACATACATTACAGAGTCATTAGCGACATACATTATAGAGTCATGAGCGACATACATTAGAGTCCTTAGCGACATACATTAGAGTCATTAGCGACATACATTATAGAGTCATTAGCGACATACATTATAGAGTCATTAGTGACATACATTATAGAGTCATTAGCGACTTACATTATAGAGTCATTAGCGACATACATTAGAGTCATTAGCGACATACATTAGAGTCCTTAGCGACATACATTAGAGTCATTAGCGACATACATTATAGTCATTAGCGACATACATTATAGAGTCATTAGTGACATACATTATAGAGTCATTAGTGACATACATTATAGAGTCATTAGCGACATACATTATAGAGTCATTAGCGACATACATTATAGAGTCATTAGCGACATACATTAGAGTCATTAGCGACATACATTAGAGTCCTTAGCGACATACATTAGAGTCTTTAGCGACATGCATTAAAGTCATTAGCGACATACATTATAGAGTCATTAGCGACATACATTAGAGTCCTTAGCGACATACATTATAGGGTCATTAGTGACATACATTACAGAGTCATTAGCGACATACATTATAGAGTCATGAGCGACATACATTAGAGTCATTAGCGACATACATTAGAGTCATTAGCGACATACATTAGAGTCATTAGCGACATACATTATAGTCATTAGCGACATACATTATAGTCATTAGTGACATACATTATAGAGTCATTAGCGACATACATTATAGAGTCATTAGCGACTTACATTATAGTCATTAGCGACATACATTAGAGTCATTAGCGACATACATTAGAGTCCTTAGCGACATACATTAGAGTCATTAGCGACATGCATTAAAGTCATTAGCGACATACATTATAGAGTCATTAGCGACATACATTAGAGTCCTTAGCGACATACATTATAGGGTCATTAGTGACATACATTATAGAGTCATTAGCGACATACATTATAGAGTCATGAGTGACATACATTAGAGTCCTTAGCGACATACATTAGAGTCATTAGCGACATACATTATAGAGTCATTAGCGACATACATTATAGAGTCATTAGCGACATTCATTATAGAGTCATTAGCGACATACATTATAGAGTCATTAGCGACATACATTATAGTCATTAGCGACATACATTAGTCATTAGCGACATACATTAGAGTCATTAGCGACATACATTATAGAGTCATTAGCGACATACATTAGTCATTAGCGACATACATTAGAGTCATTAGCGACATACATTTTAGTCATTAGCGACATACATTAGAGTCGTTAGCGACATTCATTATAGAGTCATTAGCGAAAGCAACCTGTTCAATGAATGGTACTCAGCTTAGTGTAGACAGAGAAAGCAACCTGTTCAATGAATGGTACTCAGCTTAGTGTAGACAGAGAAAGCAACCTGTTCAATGAATGGTACTCAGCTTAGTGTAGACATAGAAAGCAACCTGTTCAATGAATGGTACTCAGCTTAGTGTAGACAGAGACACTGATTTGGGAGTAACAATATCAAGTAACCTAAAACCCAGTCAACAATGTACAGAAGTTGTTAAGAAGGCTAACAAAATATTTAGCCTTATATGCTCTCTCTGCATAGGTTCTCTTTGAGCATATATCCAATGATGTAAGCTCACATTCCTTAGTCCGTCTTCTCCTGGAATATTGCGTTCAATCTTAGTGCCCTTACTACCATAAATATATTGACAAAGTGGAACGAGGTCAACGTAAAGTTACCAAAATTATGCATAGTCTGAAGAACAAGCCATACAAGGAGCGTCTTGGCGTATTAAATCTATTTCCTTTAACCCAGCGCAGATTTAATAGAGGCGACTTAAGGGGAGATCTCCACTTGAGGGATTTTTTTCTTGACCCGTTTCTCCCTCATGTTTAGCCCCATTGCTTTTGATATTATAAAACGTTTGCCCCATTAGTATAGCGATTTTAAGAACTTTCACCCCATATTAAGACCTTTCGTGCAATTCAGGTGTCGATTTTATCCTGGCGAGCGATAGCGAGCCTGTAATTTAAGAGGAACCGGCTTTCAGCCGGGACATTTTTCTACCGAAAAATGTACAAATTTATCTTGAAAGGGGGTCTTGGGGGTGTAATTTTAAGATTGATGGAATTCTAGGGAACGAACTAAAAACCTCCCCTTAATTCAAGTGTGCACAATCATCAAAGGCATCGACAACATAAACTGTAATGTTGTGCCCCATTTGTGTTGACATTTAAAACCTTCCTCCCATTAGTATGGCTATGTTAAGACATTGTGCCCCATTTTGTTTAGTTGTAGAACTAATTTGTTTTTTCTGGCAAGCGAAAGCAAGCCTGCAATTTAGGAGGAACCGGCATTTATCTACCGAATAATGCACACATTTATCTTGAATGGGGGATTTTGGGGTTATATTTTGGGGTTATATTTTGGGGTTATATTTTGGGGTT
>CM064531.1:45784493-45809493 GCA_032716605.1 Paralithodes platypus | reverse complement strand
AAAGAAAGAAGGAAAGGTGGAGTAGAGAAGAGAAAAGGAGGAGGAGGAAGGAAGAGAGGGAGAGATAGGGGGGGAGAAAGAGAGGGAGTAGATGGAAAGGAGGAGGAGGAAGGGGAAGAATAGGAGGGAGAGAGAAAATGGGGAGGAAAGAAGGAGAGGGAGAAAAAGGTAAGAGGGGAGGATGGGGAGGAAAAGTAAGAGAGGTGGGGTAGAAAAGGAGGAGGAAGGAGAGGGATGGAAGGAAGAGAGGGAGTAGTACAAAGGAGTACAAAGGAAATCAAGCAACAACAGGTCTAGTGACCCTTCTAGGCTGCTTGTCCTCCAAAACACTGAGGATCAAGTGTCCAAACAGTGGTTTACAGTGGGTAAGGGAACATTGGAAAGGGAACTACTGCCCTGGAACTAATGTGAGATAGGGGGGGGGGGGAGGAGTAGGAAGAAGGAGAGGGGGGAAGAGGGAAGGAAGGAGGAGGAAGGGGAAGAATAGGAGGAGGAGGTGGAGAGAAAAGGGGATAAATGAAGAAGGAGAGGGGGGAAGGGAGAGAGGGAGATATAAGAAGGGGGGGGGGGGGGAGGAGGAGGAAGTAAGAAAGGGGGGCGGGTGGAAGGGGGAGGGGGAGGAGGAGGAGCAAGAAAGAAAATGGGGTGAGGGGGTGGAAGAGAGAGAGAGGCAGAAGTAAGAACCAATGGAAGGGAGAGATTGAACCGTCGCCCTGAGAAACACACATACACATACACACACACACACAGTAAGCATACATTCATACATACACATAATACAGCCTCACATAACACATATACATACACATTAATAACACACACACACACACAGTAAGCATACATTCACACATACACATAACACAGCCTCACATAACACATACATACACATATACATACACACATACACTTTAATAACACACAGACAGTACACACACACACACACACACACAGAGAGAGAGAGAAGCGTACGCGATAAGACAGATTATAAAGGAGAGAGAGAGAGGGAGGGTGTGAGTGATTTTTTTTTTATTGGATTCTGGTTTTCCAATTACGCGTACAAGTGAAGGAGAGAGCGAGAGAGTGAGTGAGAGAGAGACAGAGTGAGAGTGAGTGAGTGTATGTGTTGTGTGTGTGTGTGCTACTCGAGTGAATTATAAGGATTTACAAGAAATATTTAAATAAGTTTGTTTCTCAAAGACCTTGCAGTCCATTCTGTGGAGATAACCAAAGAGAGTGGATAAAATACAGTCATTTCTCTTCTTAAGTTACGCTACTGAAGAACTATTTACAACTTCTGAGAGAGAGAGAGATTTACATATATTTTACATAGATACACTGACCACACAGACCTTACGATCCCAGCGAGGTGGTCAGGACTTAATTCTAGTAGAGATAGGTAACCCGAGAGTAAGGGACAGTGGAAGGAAAGGATAACAAAGAAGAAGGGAGAGCGAGAGAGAGAGAGAGAGAGCGAGACAGAGAGAGGTTGAGAGAGAGAGAGAGAGAAAGAAGGGGGGTGTAGTGAGATAAAGAGAAAGTGTGAGAGAGGGGGGGGGGGGGGATATGCCTGGGAGCGAGACTGGAATAGGATTGTGAGGCGCTGAGTCTGTAAACGGTTTGAAAGTGGGAGGGAGATTTGCGTAGATATATCCCTTCGGGTACCAGCGACGTGTGATATATAGTATTCTAGCTATATTTAGACGATATTTTGAGATAGTCTGAAGCCTTATTATTGCTAGAGGTCCTTCCTAGGCTGAATACAATCGTCTAGTAGTTGCCAGAATTTGATAAAAGGGACGTGTTGAATAGATACTCTGATGAAAGTAGGAGGTAGATTTGCGTAGAATTATATATAAATACTCTGTTGAAAGTGGGAGGTAGATTTGCGTAGAATTATATATAAATACTCTGTTGAAAGTGGGAGGTAGATTTGCGTAGATTTATATAGATACTCTGGTGAAAGTGGGAGGTAGATTTGCGTAGATTTATATAGATACTCTGGTGAAAGTTGGAGGGAGATTTGCGTAGATTTACATAGATCCACTGACACGCCACACAGACCTTACGAGCCCAGCGAGGTGGTTGTTAGGACTTCATTCTAGCAGAGTTAACGATCCCATATAAAGGCAAGTGGAAGGAAAGGATAGCACAGAAGGCGGCTCCCTCCCTACCCACCAGACCCTTGCAGACTTTGTAGGGAATATATTAACCCTGTGGAATTATTGAAGGGGGCAGTGCTTGTTTTTTGGTCTATTTATTTATTTATTTATTTAGTTTCCTCGCTAGACACCCATCAAGCTTAAATAAACACCCGCTAGACCCCCTTTCAAGATAAATTTGTACATTTTTCGGTAGAAAAATGTCCCGGTTCCTCCTAAAATTACAGGCTCGCTGTCGCTCGCCAGAAAAAAATCGACACCTAATTAGCACGAAAGATATTAATATTGACAAGGAAATGGGGCGAAAGGTCTTAAATTTGCCAAACTAGTTAACGAACGTCTTAAACTCTCAAAACTAATGGGTGTTAAGCATGAGGGAGAAGGTGGTCCATAAAAATCGACTACCTCCCCCTTAAAGATATGTCCATTATTTTATACCTTCACCTGTTCGTACCTCCGTCTGGGGGAGCGACGAGGGGCTTATTACCGCTTCTGTACCGGCGACGTCTTAGCAACTTTATTCTGGCCGGTATTAAACGATTTTATTCAGTTTAAAAAAGGGCCTCGAGCAATTAACAGGCTGCGAACTCTCTCACCTAAGCCTTTTCACTACCACAGATCCTTCTTAAGCTGCATAATATCGTCTAAATATAGCTAGCATATAACTAAAAAGACGTCGTCGGTACAGAAGGGGTTAAAGTATGTCAATCCATGTATATACTGCATGCCTATACCTTCATTTTTTACCTCCGTCTGGAACCGACGAGAGGCTTATTACCGCTCGCCTCACTCTTGTTGTTGCGGTGGGTCGTCGTCTTCTTGTTGGGGTGGATCAGCCGAAAGAGTTATCAGAGGGAAGAGAGACTAGGAAAGAGAAGGGTTTGGAGCGGCTGGGTGATTGTCAGCGTTCGACGAAGGCCTTCGGTGATCTGCAACACTTGTCTCCCCATGCTCTCCTTGCCGAGATGTGTATTCATGTAAGGGGGAATGGTTCACTTTTTGGTAATTTTTTTCATTTATTCATTATTTTTTCAAGTTTCCTCCCTAGACCTCCATCAACCTTATAAAGCTTCCATTAGATCCTCCTTGTAGAACAATTTGTACATTTTTCGGTAGAAAAATTTCCCGGCCAAAGGCCGATTCTTCTAAAATTACAGGCTCAGTATCGTTTGCCAGGAAAAATATTGACACTTATATAGCACATAAGGTCTTAACCTGAGCGCGGCGAGCCTATGGTATTGACACTTATATAGCACATAAGGTCTTAACCTGAGCGCGGCGAGCCTATGGTATTGACACTTACTGTATATAGCACATAAGGTCTTAACCTGAGTGCGGCGAGCCTATGGTATTGACACTTATATAGCACATACGGTCTTAACCTGAGCGCGGCGAGCCTATGGTATTGACACTTATATAGCACATAAGGTCTTAACCTGAGCGCGGCGAGCCTATGGTATTGACACTTATATAGCACATAAGGTCTTAACCTGAGCGCAGAGAGCCTATGGTATTGACACTTATATAGCACATACGGTCTTAACCTGAGCGCGGCGAGCCTATGGTATTGACACTTATATAGCACATACGGTCTTAACCTGAGCGCGGCAAGCCTATGGTATTGACACTTATATAGCACATAAGGTCTTAACCTGAGCGCGGAGAGCCTATGGTATTGACACTTATATAGCACATAAGGTCTTAACCTGAGCGCGGCGAGCCTATGGTATTGACACTTATATAGCACATAAGGTCTTAACCTGAGCGCGGCGAGCCTATGGTATTGACACTTATATAGCACATAAGGTCTTAACCTGAGCGCGGCGAGCCTATGGTATTGACACTTATATAGCACATAAGGTCTTAACCTGAGCGCGGCGAGCCTATGGTATTGACACTTATATAGCACATAAGGTCTTAACCTGAGCGCGGCGAGCCTATGGTATTGACACTTATATAGCACATACGGTCTTAACCTGAGCGCGGCGAGCCTATGGTATTGACACTTATATAGCACATACGGTCTTAACCTGAGCGCGGCGAGCCTATGGTATTGACACTTATATAGCACATAAGGTCTTAACCTGAGCGCGGCGAGCCTATGGTATTGAAACTTATATAGCACATACGGTCTTAACCTGAGCGCGGCAAGCCTATGGTATTGACACTTATATAGCAAATAAGGTCTTAACCTGAGCGCGGCGAGCCTATGGTATTGACACTTATATAGCACATAAGGTCTTAACCTGAGCGCGGCGAGCCTATGGTATTGACACATATAGCACATAAGGTCTTAACCTGAGCGCGGCGAGCCTATGGTATTTAAAACGTCGTACTGGGCAAAGGTATTGTGGGTAAATCCCGACGAATTTCGTCATTTAACGATAAATATCGTTATTAGTTATTCATATGAGCCTATTTTACATTTAATATGAAGATATTAACACGTAACAACAATAAAACAAGTGGGAATAGTATTTGGGGGATGAAAAAGACAAATTATTGCCGACTTCCAGCCATGAGGTGAGAGGCGCGCGAGCCCTACACCCTCCTCTCTCGAGGCCTGAAGCCAGACTGATGTCTCGCTAGTGCTGTCTTTCTCTTCCTCCGCTCCCTATATGCGTCCCAGATGACCTTGAAACCGGGTGGGAGATATTGCAGCGGAAAATAAACCGATACACAAGGGAATAAGAGGGAAAATAGGTGATAATTGAAGGCGGGGGGGGGGGGGGGGGTTGACACATGCAGAGGAGTGATAGGAGGTATGGAGGGGAATTATCTCACTTAATCACATATTCCTTTATTTTGAGTGCTACTGGGGTCTTTTAAAAGTTATTTTTTAGGCCTTGACTCATAATGAGGACGCTCGTCCTTCTTGGGTTAATATTGACAAAGAAATGGGGCAAACATCTTAAAATCTTAAAACTAATGGGGCTGAACATGAGGGAAAAGAGGGGCCAGAAAACTGGCCCATCCCCCCTTAAGGGGGGGGCGTATTTATTTGCTTATTTATTATTTTAGTTTTACATGACAAAATATATGAAATACAAGCATTTTTCTGGAACATGTTGAAATGTATCAAGTCGGTATTAATATGTACTGTATGTCCGTCCGTTCAGTGTTTGAAGGGGAGAGTTGTGTGTTGATGTGCAGCCTTAGGGAGAGTGTGTGTGTGTGTGTGTGTGAGAGAGAGATATAGAGAGTCAGACAGGGACAGTATGAATGTGTGTGTGTGTGTGTGTGTGTGTGTGTGAGAGAGAGTAAGGGAGTGAGTGCAACAGAGAGTAAGAGAGGTAAATATTGGAAGAAATCAAGACTGGCTCTCTCTCTCTCTCTCTCTCTCTCTCTCTCTCTCTCTCTCTCTCTCTCTCTCTCTCTCTCTCTCGTATAGGTGGAGGGGAGAGAGAGAGAGAGAGATAGAGAGAATGTTCAGTTGAAGCACCAATAACATCCGACACCTCAGCTCAGAAAACTCCTTATCTCTCTCTCTCTCTCTCTCTCTCTCTCTCTCTCTCTCTCTCTCTCTCTTTGAATACAGTCAAGACTCTGTTACATTTAGCGAGTTGCTGATCTTTTGTCTAACATTTGTTCTCCTCCTATTCCTCCTCTTCCTCATCCTCATCCTCATCCATTTCTTCCTCCTTTTCTTCCTTCCTCCTCCTCTTCCTCCATTTCCTCCTCCTCTTCTTCCTCCTTTTCCTCCTCCTCTTCTCTTCTTTTCCTCCCTGCACTCCTCTTCCTTCCTCCTCCTCTTCTTCCTCCCTTTCCTCCTCCTTTTCCTCCTCCTCTTCTTCCTCCATTTCCTCCTCCTCTTCTTCCTCCTTTTCCTCCTCCTCTTCTTCCTCCCTTTCCTCCTCCTTTTCCTCTTCCTCCTTTTCCTCCTCTGCATCCTCCTCCCCCTCCTTCCTCCATTTCTTCCTCTGCATCCTCCTCCACTTCCTTCCTCCATTTCCTCCTCTGCCTCCTCCTCCCTCCATTTCTTCCTCTTCTTCCTCATTCTTGTTTCCTCCTCTTCTTCCTCCTCCTTCCTCCTCCTCCTCATTCAGGATCTTAGACACACAATTATCATAGACTACTAATTAATAATCTCCTTTCATCCTATCCTATCACAAATTCCGTGTCAGTTTTTCCATACTGCTTGGTTTATTTCTCACTGTTTCCACGCCAGGGCTAGCTGGAGGGAGTGGTGGGTGGGGAGGAGCCTTCTGCTTTACTATCCTTTCCTCTACCTAGTACAATGCTATGTCTTCATCTTGATTTCTCTGCTATTATGGAGGTTTTGTAGATACATTTGTTGCTAATGACGAAAACTTGGCATTAGTATGAAGCAGAGACATTGTAGTTTCTTATATTTCCGTTAGCTATCGAGAAATCAGTTGCTAAGGGATTCAGTTTACCGTCAGATGGAATGAAACCGAGTATAGTAGTTAGTAGCTTAGCAGTGTAGATAACCAAACTGCCCCGTAAGGACCAATAAGTATGTTGCAGTTTGTAAGTCCTTTGTATTCCTCCTTTTCCTCCTCCTCCTCCTTTTCCTCCTCCTCCTCCTTTTCCTCCTCCTCCTCCTCCTCCTCCATTTCCTCCTCCCTCTCCACCTCCTCTTCCTCCTTTTTTCTCCTCCCCCTCCTCCTCCTCCCTTTCTCCTCCTCCTCCTCCCCCTCCTCCCCCTCTCCTCCTCCTCACACAGACAAACTTTTCTCCTTCCTTCTATTTCCTCTCCATCTCCCCAGTCTTAATTTCTCTCTCTCTCTCTCTCTCTCTCTCTCTCTCTCTCTCTCTCTCTCTCTCTCTCTCTCTCTCTCTCAGTATACACAGTCACGGTCATTTATTATTTGAAACTATCGATTTTGTACAGTTTAACCCCTTCTGTACCGGCGACGTCTTTTTAACTGTGTTGTGGCTACTATTAGACGATTGTATCCAGTTATAAAAAGACCTCCAGCCATGAACAGGCTTCGAACTATCTCACTTAACCCTTGTTACTACCACAGATCTTTCTTGAGGGGGTCGTGGTTGGTTTTCGGTCTATATATTTATATATCAATTTATTTTTTAGTTTCCTCGCTAAGCTTCCATCAAACTTAGAAAAACATCCCCTAGACCCCCTGACAAGATAAATGTTTACATTTTTCAGCCGGTTCCTTCTAAAAACTAGACGTCGCCGGTACAGAAGGGGTTAAGCTGTATAAAATCGTCTAATGATAGCCAGAATAAACTGTCAAAATGCGTCACAATCTTCAAAGAGTTAAAAGAGGAGGGTATGTGGAAGTTAAGGGGAGACGACCGTTTTTTTTATTTCTATTAATTCATTTATTCCTCTATTTCTTAGTTTTCTCACTAGACCTCCATCAAGCTTAGAAAAATACCCTCTAAACCCCCCTTCAAGATAAATTTGTACATTTTTCGGTAGAAAAATTAATTTCAGGCTCGCTATCGCTCGCCAGGAAATAATCGACACCTGAATGGCACGTTAGGTCTTAAAATGTATAACGAAATGAAACGAAAGGTCTTAAAATCGCCAAATTAATGGGCCGAACGTCTTATAATCTCAAAACAAATGGGGCTTAAAGGCCATGTCACACAGAAGTCGAACCCACCCGAAGCCAGCCGTATCGACGAAAAAATTCAAATTTCAGCCAGTTCCGGTCGATTCTGGTAACACTTCGGGTGAGTTCCGGTTATCTTCTGGACGTTCTTGGGGTGTTCTGGGCTTGAGTGGAATCATCCAGTGAATCGGGCCAAAGTTAATGCATGCGTTAACTTTGGCCGATGAATCGGGTAAAAAAAACGTTAAAAAAACTATGGAGTCATGATCTAGTTATATTCGAGTCATATTCTGGTTACATTCGACCTATTCGGGTCGTGTTCGATTGTATTTTGAATTGCCGATGATGACTCGAAATACTCGAACCTGGGTCGAATATAACCCAATGTGTATCAGAATTATTGACTTCCTTAAGCTGGTATCACACAAACGCTTTTTACTTCAACATTTATCCTCAACACTGGTCTGGCAGCTTATGAGGCTAACATTTAAAATATTTCGGTGACTTAAATTTATCTATAACCAGTCTAGTTTCCGATAGCAGTGCAAAATAATCTAGAAATGATGCCAGAAAAATGTTGATCACTGAATGTTGACTATAAAAGCTCTCGTGTGATACCAGCTTTAGGCTGGTATCTCACTGCCAGTACCTGTTTACCTGTACCAGTACCTGTCTACCCTGTCTGTTGGCCAGTTACATGTTTCCTTGTTTGGAGTTTCGTGCATCTTTGTTTTTATTTCATAACATGGTTTTGCTAAATCTTCAATGCGTTTTTTTCCACATAGCGATTTTGATAAGTTATTTTGTCTATATATTGTGTGGTTCCTGTTTTGGTGTGTTTATTTCGCAAGTTTTACATTTTAATTGCAAATCCCATTGTTTATATTGCCATTTTCGATTGCCTTCTTCAATTCATCTTCATATATCGCTTGTGGAAGTGATTCGTCCGGGAAGTCGAGACTGTGTGCCATTAACATAACTATGTCTTGTGTGGACTTTTTGTAATCTATAAATCATTTCTAATGCATGGAATTGAAAACAATATTATCCTTCTAGCACACAAATAATAACATGAAAAAGAGTCAATAAAAATGTCTCCTTTGTCTTTTCAGAACCAATTAAGTCAGTCTCATAGTCTCATAATAGTTCATGTTTATCGCTCACTTCCACTTGTGCAACTCTCTTTCTATCTATCTATCTCTCTAATGCATCTACCTAACTCCCTTATACATATGTCTTATTTGGACTTTTTGTAATCTTATAATCATTTCTAATGCGATGGAATTGAAAAATATAATATCCTTCCAGCACATAGATAAACAATATATAAGATAGTCAACAAAATATTTCAACCCTCCCCTCCCGAGCTTCGGAGACAGAAGATTTACGTTTGATGGATTTTTTTTTTTTTTTTTTTTCTTCCACGGTATACATACAATGATGGGGAAATATTGTAACTAATAGACGATTTTATTCAGTGCAGGAAGGGCGTCTACCCATTGAAATGCTTCAGACAATATCAATTAATCCCTTTAGCTACCATAAATCCATCCTAAGCTTCATAAAATTGTCTAAATGTTGTTGAAATCAAATAAATATGACGTCACCGTTACAGAAAGGGTTAACGAAAGATAATATAAGCGATTATTTAACTTACTATGATCTTCGACCTATTCGACTGACGTTCGACCTAACTTCTTCTATTTCGGTTGTTGATCGACTGAGCTTCAGCTGAGCTTCGGTAATAATTCTGGTTATTTCCGTCTTTGGGGCATATTCGAGTTATATTCGACGCAGCATGATCGAGGCTTCTTCGTTCCACATCGGGTTTTCTTCGAGTTACGTACGGGGATTCATCGACTTTCATTCAGGTCCATCGGGTTATATTCGAAATGCATTCGGGTCAGTGTCTGGTTATATTCGACTCCGAGTAACTTTCGGGTAATTCGGTTCAAATATGCAAGTCATCGACTTCGGGCGGCAGTCGGCCAACGTTCGACTTCTGTGTGACACGGCCTTAACACGAGGGAGAAAGGGGATCAGAAAAACGACCCATCTCCATTTAACCTCAACAGTCCATCAGCCTCACTTTAAAGGGAGTTAAATCAGTGTATTTTATGATTTTTATTAAGGGAGGATGGTTGTTTTTATTAAGGGGGGATGGTTGTTTTTATTAAGGGAGGATGGTTGTTTTTATTAAGGGAGGATGGTTGTTTTTATTAAGGGAGGATGGTTGTTTTTATTAAGGGAGGATGGTTGTTTTTATTAAGGGAGGATGGTTGTTTTTATTAAGGGAGGATGGTTGTTTTTATTAAGGAGGATGGTTGTTTTTATTAAGGGAGGATGGTTGTTTTTATTAAGGGAGGATGGTTGTTTTTATTAAGGGAGGATGGTTTTTATTAAGGGAGGATGGTTGTTTTTATTAAGGGAGGATGGTTGTTTTTATTAAGGGAGGATGGTTGTTTTTATTAAGGGAGGATGGTTGTTTTTATTAAGGGAGGATGGTTGTTTTATTAAGGGAGGATGGTTGTTTTTATTAAGGGAGGATGGTTGTTTTTATTAAGGGAGGATGGTTGTTTTTATTAAGGGAGGATGGTTGTTTTTATTAAGGGAGGATGGGTTGTTTTTATTAAGGGAGGATGGTTGTTTTTATTAAGGGAGGATGGTTGTTTTTATTAAGGGAGGATGATTGTTTTTATTAAGGGAGGATGGTTGTTTTTATTAAGGGAGGATGGTTGTTTTTATTAAGGGGATGATTGTTTTTATTAAGGGAGGATGGTTGTTTTTATTAAGGGAGGATGGTTGTTTTTATTAAGGGAGGATGGTTGTTTTATTAAGGGAGGATGGTTGTTTTTATTAAGGGAGGATGGTTGTTTTTATTAAGGGAGGATGGTTGTTTTTATTAAGGGAGGATGGTTGTTTTTATTAAGGGAGGATGGTTATTTTTATTAAGGGAGGATGGTTGTTTTTATTAAGGGAGGATGGTTGTTTTTATTAAGGGAGGATGGTTGTTTTATTAAGGGAGGATGGTTGTTTTTATTAAGGGAGGATGGTTGTTTTATTAAGGGAGGATGGTTGTTTTTATTAAGGGAGGATGGTTGTTTTTATTAAGGGAGGATGGTTGTTTTTATTAAGGGAGGATGGTTGTTTTATTAAGGGAGGATGGTTGTTTTTATTAAGGGAGGATGGTTGTTTTTATTAAGGGAGGATGGTTGTTTTTATTAAGGGAGGATGGTTGTTTTTATTAAGGGAGGATGGTTGTTTTTATTAAGGGAGGATGGTTGTTTTTATTAAGGGAGGATGGTTGTTTTTATTAAGGGAGGATGGTTGTTTTTATTAAGGGAGGATGGTTGTTTTTATTAAGGGGGGATGGTTGTTTTTATTAAGGGAGGATGGTTGTTTTTATTAAGGGAGGATGGTTGTTTTTATTAAGGGAGGATGGTTGTTTTTTCCTGGTCCCCCTTCGCCCTCATGTTTAGCCCCATTAGTGTTCACATTTTTAAGAGGTGCGCCCCATTAGTATTTAGTTTCTTCCCTAGAACTCCATCAAGCTTAAAATTACACCCCCTAGACCCCCTTTCAGGATAAATTTGTACATCTTTCGGTAGAAAAATTTCCCGGCCGAAGGCCGGTTCCTCTCAAATTACAGGCTCGCTATCGCTCGCCAGGAAAAAATCGACACCTAAATGGCACGAAAGTTCTTAAAATTGACAGAAATGGGACGAAAGTTCTTAAAATCGCCAAACTAAAGGGGCGAGCGTCTTAAAATCTAAAAAGCAATGGGGCTAAACATGAGAGAGAAAAGGGGTCAAGAAAAAAATCCCTCAAGTGGACATCTCCCCTTAAGCTTGATGGACGTCTAGGAAAGGAAATTAAAACAATAATAAGTTAAGTAAATTAATAAACTCATAAATACCCCCTACCCCCCCTTTAAGGTGGTAAGACTCGCTTTTATGGACCCCCTTCTCCCTCATGTTTAGACCCATTTGTTTTGAGATTTTGAGACGTTCGGCCCATTAGTTTGGCGATTTGTACACCTTTTGCACCATTTCGTTGTCAATGTTCAGACCTTTCGTGCCATTTAGTTGTCGAGTTTTTCCGGACGAGCGATAGCGAGCCTGTAATTTTAAAGGGACATTTAAAGAGACATTTTCCTACCGAAAAATTTACAAATTTATCTTGAAAGGGGGTCTGGGAAGGTATTGTTATAAGATTGATGGAGGTATTGTTGTAAGATTGATGGAGGTATTGTTGTAAGATTGATGGATGTATTGTTGTAAGATTGATGGCGGTATTGTTGTAAGATTGATGGAGGTATTGTTGTAAGCTTGATGGAGGTATTGTTGTAAGCTTGATGGAGGTATTGTTGTAAGTTTGATGGAGGTATTGTTGTTATTGTTGTAAGCTTGATGAAGGTATTGTTGTAAGCTTGATGGAGGTATTGTAAGATTGATGGAGGTATTGTTGTAAGCTTGATGGAGGTATTGTTGTAAGCTTGATGGAGGTATTGTTGTAAGCTTGATGGAGGTATTGTTGTAAGATTGATGGAGATATTGTTGTAAGCTTGATGGAGGTATTGTTGTAAGATTGATGGAGATATTGTTGTAAGCTTGATGGAGGTATTGTTGTAAGCTTGATGGAGGTATTGTTGTAAGCTTGATGGAGGTATTGTTGTAAGCTTGATGGAGGTATTGTTGTAAGCTTGATGGAGGTATTGTTGTAAGCTTGATGGAGGTATTGTTGTAAGCTTGATGGAGGTATTGTTGTAAGCTTGATGGAGGTATTGTTTTGTTAAGCTTGATGGAGGTATTGTTGTGTTAAGCTTGATGGAGGTATTGTTGTAAGCTTGATGGAGGTATTGTTGTAAGCTTGATGGAGGTATTGTTGTAAGCTTGATGGAGGTATTGTTTTGTTAAGCTTGATGGAGGTATTGTTTTGTTAAGCTTGATGGAGGTATTGTTTTGTTAAGCTTGATGGAGGTATTGTTTTGTTAAGCTTGATGGAGGTATTGTTTTG
Source organism: Paralithodes platypus (assembly GCA_032716605.1). Lineage (NCBI taxonomy): Eukaryota > Metazoa > Arthropoda > Malacostraca > Decapoda > Lithodidae > Paralithodes > Paralithodes platypus. The sequence continues at coordinate 45,796,772 of CM064531.1, read as the reverse complement.
TTAAGCTTGATGGAGGTATTGTTGTAAGCTTGATGGAGGTATTGTTGTAAGCTTGATGGAGGTATTGTTGTAAGCTTGATGGAGGTATTGTTGTAAGCTTGATGGAGGTATTGTTTTGTTAAGCTTGATGGAGGTATTGTTGTAAGCTTGATGGAGGTATTGTTGTAAGCTTGATGGAGGTATTGTTGTAAGCTTGATGGAGGTATTGTTGTAAGCTTGATGGAGGTATTGTTGTAAGCTTGATGGAGGTATTGTTGTAAGCTTGATGGAGGTATTGTTGTAAGCTTGATGGAGGTATTGTTGTAAGCTTGATGGAGGTATTGTTGTAAGCTTGATGGAGGTATTGTTGTAAGCTTGATGGAGGTATTGTTGTAAGCTTGATGGAGGTATTGTTGTAAGCTTGATGGAGGTATTGTTGTAAGCTTGATGGAGGTATTGTTGTAAGCTTGATGGAGGTATTGTTGTAAGCTTGATGGAGGTATTGTTGTAAGCTTGATGGAGGTATTGTAAGCTTGATGGAGGTATTGTTGTAAGCTTGATGGAGGTATTGTTGTAAGCTTGATGGAGGTATTGTTGTAAGCTTGATGGAGGTATTGTTGTAAGCTTGATGGATTGTTGTAAGCTTGATGGAGGTATTGTTGTAAGCTTGATGGAGGTATTGTTGTAAGCTTGATGGAGGTATTGTTGTAAGCTTGATGGAGGTCTAGCGAGGAAATATATATGCATAAATAAATAGCAAAAAATTAAGCAATGTCCCCTTAAGGGGGGGTGACCTGTTTTTGTTCTGTCCTTTTCTATCTTTCTCTGGCTTGTATCCATTTGGCCCCATTCAGCCTAATGTTTTAAGACGTTTATGCCCATCCAGGTGTCAATTTTTTACTGGTGAGCGGTAGCGAGCCAGTATATTTTTTATTTTTGTTTGACAGCAAGCTAAATTTGTACATTTTTCGATAGAAAAATTTCTCCGGCGAAGCCGGATTTCTTCATATGATGCTGGCTGAATTTACGACATTCGCCCCATTAGTTTGTCGATTGTAAGACCTTTCGCCCCATTTCTTTGTCAATATTTACACCTTTTCTGCGTTTTGGTGTAGATTTTTTTTCCTGACGAACGATAGTGAGCCTGACATTTTGGAAGAACTGACCTTCGACCGTGACATTTTTCTACCTAAAAAATTTCCAAATGTATCTAGAAGGGTGATTTAATGGATGTTTATATAAGTTTGATGGAGGGGTCTAGGGAGGGAACTAAACATATTATAAAACCTATATATAAACCCTATATATAAAGGGGCAAATACATTTTTAATTTGGTCTCTAGACCTCCATCAAGCTTAAGATTACACCCCCTTGAGCCCCTTTCAAGATTAATTTGTACATTTTTCGGTAGAAAAATGTCCCGGCTGAAAGCCGGTTCCTCTTAAATTACAGGCTCGCTATCGCTCGCCTGGATAAAATCGACACCTAAATTGCACGAAAGGTCTTAAAATTGACAGAAATGGGTTGAAAGATCTTAAAATCATCAAAATAATGGGGCGAACGTCTTAAAATTAGAAAAGCAATGGGGCTAAACATGAGGGAGAAAGGAGTCAAGAAAAAACTCCCTCAAGTGGAAATCTCCCCTTAATCCCTTCTGTTCCTGCGACGTTTTTATATTTTAATGTAGCTCTATTTAGACGATGGTGTGGTAGTAAAAGGGTTAAGTGAGATAGTTCGAGGCCTGTTTATTGATGGAAGAAAATCGTTTAATAGTAGCCAACGTATAGTTAAGGGGGTAGTGCTTGAGTTTTGGTATATATATATATATATATATATATATATATATATATATTTTTTTTTTTTTTTTTTTTTTTTTTTGCGTTTCCTTGCTAGACCTCTATCAAGCTTAGAAAAACACCCCCTAGACCCCCTTTCAAGATAAATTTGTACATTTTTCGGTAGAAAATTTTCCCGGCCAAAGGCCGGTTCCTACTAAAATTAGAGGCTCGCTATCGCTCGCCAGGAAAAAAAACGACACCTAAAGGGCAGGAAAGGTCTTAATATTGACAACATATGAGGTAAAAGATCTCAAACTAACGGAACGAACATCTTAAAACCTGAAAACTAATATGCTAAACATGAGGGAGAAGGGGGTCCATGAAAAGCGAGCACTACCCCCTTAAAGAACGGCACCGGTACCAAAGGGCTTAACGATAGAAATGTTTGGTTCGTAAACGTAATATGCAAATGACTATAATCAACCCGGATAATACATGATCAAGAGGTCATCAAATTTCTGGATTGTTTTTCCTTCTCCTCCTTCTTCTTCTCCCCTTTTTCCTCCTCCTCCTCCTTCCCTTTCTCCTCCTCCTCCTTCCCTTTCTCCTCCTCCTCCTTCCCTTTCTCCTCCTCCTCTTCTTTCTCCTCCTCCCCTTTTCGCTTCCCTCTTTCTCCTCTTCCTCCTCCTCCTCCTCTTCCTCGTCCTCCGCCTCTTGATCTTCCCTATCCTCTCGCCCTTTCTATCTCCCTATCCTCTCCCCCCCCCCCCCCCTCCAAGCTACTCCCAGGATTTGAAACCCTTTGAGGCTGTTCTTTGAAGATCATTCACGCGTGTTCGATCACATCTTCGGTGGGTGGGTAAGGGAGGCTGGAGGGAGGCTTGTTGGGAGGTATAGGGAGGCTAGAGGGAGGCTGGGAGGTATAGGGAGGCTTGGAGGTATAGGGAGGCTTGGAGGCATAGGGAAGCTAGAGGGAGGCTTGTTGGGAGTAAAATGGAGCCTATAGAGAGGCTGAGAGACATACTGAGAGTAGAGGGAGGCAGAGAAACACTTAGAGTTATAGGGAGGCTGGGAGACTTGCTGTGAGTCATAGAGAGACTATGAGACTTAATATGAGACTTAATATGAAGATGACCAGGAGACTTACGGAGAGTTATATCAAGGCTAGGAGACTATGGAACACCACCTCTCCTCTGCCAACCCTGATCATCCCTTTCTCACCGAAACACAGTTGTTTGGGACTACTGACAGCAAACCCTTCTCTGTATCCTCCTACTATCTCTATCCTCAGTTTCAAGCCAAAGGTGGATGTTGCGTCTATGTACGCAACAATCTTGCTTTCTCTTGTGTCCCAAACTTTGATTCTTCTGAATTCTCAACTCTCTGGCTAAAGCTTTCTTGTCACATACAAACTATATTTCTGCGCTGTTTATCTCTCCCCTAATTATAATGACTATCCAAAAATCTTTGACTATTTAACTTCTAAAGTGGAACATATTCTATCCATCTCGCCTTTCTCAGCAATCTCCATCTTAGGTGATTTCAACGTTCACCACCGCCAATGGCTCTCCTCTCTTTCCACTGACCAACCTGGTGAACAAGCCTACATCTTTTCTATCCTAAATGACCTAGAGCAGTTAGTTCAGCAACCCACCCGTATTCCGGATCGCATCGGAGATCGCCCCAACATTCTTGACTATTTCTATGGAGGGCCATCTTGGGAGTGTGTTTTCAAGTTTGATGGAGGTCTAGGAAGGAAACTAAAATAATAATAATAATAACAATAATTAATAAGTGAAATAATCTACCATAAAAAAACCTTTCCCCTTATGGGAGCCCATCTCGATTTTTTCCTCTTTCTCTCCCTCTCTCTTTGGCTTGTATCCATTTGGCCCCATTCAACCTACTGTGTTAAGACGTTTACCACCATCCAGGTGTCAATATTTTCATGGCGAGCGGTAGCGAGCCAGCATATATATATAATTTTTGTTTGGACAGCGAGCTAAATTTGTACATTTTTCGATAGCAAAATTTCTCCGGCGAAGACGGATTTCTCCATGCAATGCTGGCTCGCTATTGCTCGCCAGGAAGAAATCGACACCTTGATTGGGATAAACGTCTTAAAACAGTAGGCTGAATGGGACCGAATGGATGCAAGCCAGGGAAAGCGAGAAAAGGAGAGAAAGATAAAAAAAAAACGGTGACCCCCCCCCCCTCCTCCCTCAATGGAGTTTTACCTGTCATTCCTTACACTAGAGGGGTTTATTACCGCCAATATACCTTGAAATAATGAAGGTCGTTATAGACATGATTTGATATAAACATTTGTCATACCCTTGACAATTTGATATAAACATTTGTCATACCCTTGACAATGTGATATAAACATTTGTCATACCCTTGACAATTTGATATAAACATGTGTCATACCCTTGACAATTTGATATAAACATGTGTCATACCCTTGACAATTTGATATAAACATTTGTCATATCCTTGACAATTTGATATAAACATGTGTCATACCCTTGACAATTTGATATAAACATGTGTCATACCCTTGACAATGTGATATAAACATGTGTCATACCCTTGACAATTTGATATAAACATGTGTCATACCCTTGACAATTTGATATAAACATTTGTCATACCCTTGACAATTTGATATAAACATGTGTCATACCCTTGACAATTTGATATAAACATGTGTCATACCCTTGACAATTTGATATAAACATGTGTCATACCCTTGACAATTTGATATAAACATTTGTCATACCCTTGACAATTTGATATAAACATTTGTCATACCCTTGACAATTTGATATAAACATTTGTCATACCCTTGACAATTTGATATAAACATGTGTCATACCCTTGACAATTTGATATAAACATTTGTCATACCCTTGACAATTTGATATAAACATTTGTCATACCCTTGACAATTTATAGTGTAGTCTCTCATTCGCCTCTACATCGTACAATATGGAGAGTAAACAATGAAATTAAAAAAAATATACAAGATCATTGGGTATATTGATAGTGGTTAAGGGGGGATGGTTCACATTTTGGTCGATATTTTCATTTATTTATTTTATTTTTTTCTCCCTTGACCTCCATCAAACTTAAAAAAATACCCCCGGGATTCCCTTTCAAGATAAATGTGTACATTTTTCGGAAGAAAAATGTGGTTCCTCCTAAATTATAGGCTCGCTAACGTTCGCCAGAAAAAAATCGAAACCTAAATTATACGAAAATTCTAAATATTGACAGAAAAGGGGCGAAAGGTCTTAAAATCGTCAAAGTAATGGGGCTAATATGTTTTTTTTTTTTTTTTTTTGCCATATATATTATTTGTTTTTAATTTCATCCCGAGACCTCCATCAAACTTAAAATTACATCCCCTTGACCCCCTTTGAAGATACATTTATACACTTATCGGTAGAAAAATGTCCTAGCCAAAGGTCGGTTCCTCCTAAAATTACAGGCTCGCTCTCGCTCGCCAGGAAAAAACGACACCTAAATGACACGAAAAGTCCTAATTCAATATTAGGACTTTTCGTATCATTTAGGTGAAATGGGGTGAATGGTCTTAAATCGCCAAATTAACGGACCGAACGTCATAATATATTATACAGGACCAAAATTATATAATAGCTTACCACCAAGTGTAAAGTCATCATGTAGTGTATCTAATTTTAAACAAAGTACTATAGAATATATTTTGAATAAGTAACTGTCCTGTATGTAGTTGTATGGGTGAGTATTAGCCAAAGTATCCAGTTTTATTGTATCAGATGTTTTTTTTTTTTTTTTTTTTTTTTTTAAACTGGGCACCAAGTGATTGTTTTTTTTTTTTATGTTTCAAATAAAAAAATAAAATAAAAATAAAAAAATATGAAAACTAATGGGGCTAAACATGAGGAAGAAGGTGGACCAGAAAACTGACCCACCTCCCCTTAACTTCCATATAGGCTAGTCTTCAAAGGACATTCCCCTTTTAACCCTTTGAAGATTGTAACGAATTTTGGCAGTTTATTCTGGCGACGTCTTTGTTATTTTATTCTAGCAATATTTAGACGATTTTGTGCCGTTTAAGAAAGATCTGTGGTAGTAAAAAGGGTTAAGTGAGGTAGTTCGAAGCCTGTTCATTGCTGGAGCCCCTTTTTAAACTGGATAAAATTGTCTATTAGTAGCCAGAACGAAGTTGAAAAGACGTCGCTGGTACAGAAGGGGTTAAACTGTATAAACATTGTCTAACTCAGGCTTGTTCAACTGCTGTCCGCAATAAGGAGGAATCATTCAAACGGTACCGACGCCTTAAAACTCAAGAATCTCATTCTTCGTATGTTTCTCCCCGGAATCAAGCCAAATCTGTTCTTCGACTTGCCAAACCTCTTTCATCAATAATAAATGCACTGAACTATCCAACTCTAGCTCTTCCCAAGCTTTCTGGCATCTAGCCAAAAACCTCTCCAACAATTTTTCTTCCTCGTCTTTCCCTCCCCTTTTCCACTCTGATGGCACAACCATCACTTCTTCCTCTGACAAAGCTGAACTCTTCGCTCAAACTTTTGCTAGAAACTCCACCTTGGATGATTCCGGTGCTATTCCTCCCTCTCCACCCCCCTCTCTCCTACTTATGCCTAATATCCTAATCTCTTCTAAAGATGTACTTTCTACCCTCTCTGAGCTTAATACTAAGAAGGCATACGGTCCGGATGGTGTTCCTCCTGTTGTACTCAAAATCTGTGCTTCCGTGCTGACTACCTGCCTAGGCAAACTCTTTCGTCTTTGTCTCTCCTCTAACACCTTCCCTTCATGCTGGAAGTTTGCTCTCATTCAACCTGTCCCAAAGAAGTGTGACCGCTCTCAACCCTCCAACTATTGTCCAATTGTTCTCATCTCTTGTATCTCTAAAGCTTTTGAAACTATTCTTGCTTCCAAATTTCTTAAGCATTTCTCTTCTAATAATCTGTCAGATCGCCAGTATGGCTTCCTTAAGGGTTGCTCTACTGGTGATCTTCTTTCACATCTTACTAACTCTTGGTCATCCTCCTTTCGGGACTTTGGTGAGACTTTTTCTATTGCACTAGACATATCAAAGGCCTTCGATAGAGTCTGGCACAAATCTTTAATTTCTAAACTACCCTCCTTCGGTTTCTATCCCTCCATCTGTGCCTTTTCCTCTAATTTCCTTTCCGGTCGTTCCATAGCTGCGGTTGTGGACGGCCTACGCTCACTTCCTCATCCGATCAACTCCGGTATTCCTCAGGGATCTGTCGTATCTCCCATTCTCTTTCTAATTTTCATAAATGATCTGCTCAACTGTACCTCCAGTCCCATCCATTCATACGCAGACGACTCTACCTTACACTACTCAATTAGTTTTCCTGAACGCCCCAGCCAGCAATCCCTCAAAAACAAACGTAATGAAGCCATGCAACACTTATCTTCTGATCTAACTACTATTTCTTATTGGGGCAGAGAAAACCTTGTTGCCTTTAATGCTTGCAAAACTCAATTTCTCCATTTTACTACCCATCCGGAACTCCCAGAGGACTATCTCTTACACTTCAACCATACAAAAATCAATTCTTCATCTTCTCTCAATATTCTCGGTGTCTCTTTTTCTTCTGCTCTCACTTGGAAGGACCATGTTACCAGTCTTGCTAAGGCAGCCTCCCAGAAGCTGGGTGTGCTCAACTGCCTCAAGGGGTTCTTTACCCCTGCACCGCTTCCTGCTCTGTACAGGGGCACAGTGCGTCCTTGTATTGAGTATTGTTCACATGTGTGGGGAGGATCCTCTCACACCGCACTCCTAGACAAAGTAGAAAGGAAAGCCTTTCGTATCATGAAATCCCGTCCACTCATCAACTCTCTGCAATCTCTCTCTCTTCGCCGCAATGTTGCATCTCTCTCGCCATTCTATCGCTACTACAATAATCAATGTTCCTCAGAGCTTTCCCAGTGTATACCACCTCCTCTACGTAGGGTACGTAGTACCCGTCTTGCAACACAATCCCACCCCTACTCAGTGCAACTCTCCAACTCAAGAGTGAAACTTTACTCTCAGTCTTTCTTCTATTCAACAGCTGAGCTCTGGAACTCTCTCCCAGAATCAGTCTTTCCCTCTTCCTATGACTTAAATTGCTTCAAACTCTGTGTGTCCAGACATTTTGGATTGAACGTCCCTTGATTTTGACCCTGTCACTCTTTCAACTCTGGGGAAGGCACTCGCTACAGGCAATTCTGCCTTTTGTCTCCCTCACTCACATAGAAAAAAGAAGAAGAAACTGACAAAATGCGTCACAATCTTCAAAGGGTTAAGGGGGGTCACCGGCTTTTGTTATCTTTTTCTCCTTTTCTCTCTTTCCCTGGCTTGTATCCATTCGGCCCCATTCAGCCAACTGTTTTAAGACATTTATCCCCATCCAGGTGTCGATTTCTTCCTGGCGAGCGATAGCGAGCCAGCATTGTATGGAGAAATCCGGCTTCGCCGGAGACATTTTTCTATCGAAAAATTTACAAATTTAGCTTGCTGTAAAAACAAAAATATATATATGCTGGCTCGCTACCGCTCGCCAGGAAAATATTGACACCGGATGGGGATAAACGTCTTAAAACAGTAGGCTGATTGGGGCCGAATGGATAAAAGCCAAAGAGAGAGGGAGAGAAGGAAAACAAAAAAAGCGAGGTGGGCCCTCTTAAAAAGAGGCATGTCCTTTGATGATGACTCCCGCGGCGTGTTCGATCATTATCTTAGGAGGATAAGACGCTATATTGGAAGTGATGAAGGGGTCGAGATATCCACTTTGAAGGATTTTTTTCTGGACCCCTTTCTTCCTCATGTTTAGCCCCATTAGTTTTCAGATTTTATGACGCTCGGCCCATTAATTTGAAGATTTAAGACCATTCGCCCCATTTCTTTTGTCAATATTTAGACTTTTCAATCATTTAGGTGTCAATTTTTTCCTGGCGAGCGATAGCGAGCCTGTCATCTTAGGACATTTTTCTATCGAAAAATGTAAAAATGTATCTTGAAGGAGGGATCTAGGAGGTGATTTGTTAAGCTTGCTGGAGGTCTAGGGTGGAAGAGATAATAATACATACGGTAAATAAAAAAAATATATATATATATATAAACCGTATCCCCTTAAGGGGAGGTTTTTAGTGTGTTTCCTAGACTTCCATCAAGCTTGAAGTTACACCCCCTTGACCCCCGTTCAAGATAAATTTGTAAATTTTTCGGTAGAAAAATTTCCCGGCCGAAGGCCGGTTACTCTTTAATTACAGGCTCGCTATCGCTCGCCAGGAAAAAATCGACACCTAAATGGGACGAAAGGTCTTAAAAGTGACATAAATGGGGTGAAAGTTCTTAAAATCGCCAAACTAATGGGGCGAACGTCTTAAAATCTCAAAAGCAATGGGGCTAAACATGAGGGAGAAGGGGGTAAAGAAAAAAATCCCTCAAGTGGAAATCTCACCCTTAAAAGAGGCCTTGTCCTTTGAAGATGACTCCCGGGTGTTCTGAGGAGGCTGAGATAGGCTATATTGGAACTCAAAGGGCGTACTACTCGCTTTGTCGGGACCCCCTTCTCCCTCATGTTTAGCCCCATTAGTTTTGAGATTTGAAGGGGTTCGTTCCAATAGAATGGCGATTTTGAGACCTTTCGCCCCATATCTTTGTCAATATTTAGATTTTTCTGTGTCATTTAGGTGTTGATTTTTCCCTGGCGAGCGATAGCGACCCTGCAATTTTAGGAGGAACCGGCCCTCGACCGGGACATTTTTCTAACGAAAAATTTACAAATGTCCCGGCTGAAAGCCGGTTCCTCTTAAATTACAGGCTCGCTATCGCTCGCCAGGATAAAATCGACACCTAAATGGCACGAAAGGTTTTAAAATTGACAGAAATGGGGTGAAAGTTCTTAAAATAGTCAAAATAATGGGGCAAACGTCTTAAAATTAGAAAAACAATGGGGCTAAACATGAGGGAGAAAGGGGCAAAGAAAAAAATCCCTCAAGTGGAAGTCTCCCCTTAAAAGAGGAATGTCCTTTTTGGCTGGGAGACTATACTGCATACCCTGTTTTGGCTGAGAGACTATATACTGCATACCCTGTTTTGGCTGAGAGACTATACTGCATACCCTGTGTTGGCTGAGAGACTATATACTGCATACCCTGTTTTGGCTGGGAGACTATACTGCATACCCTGTTTTGGCTGAGAGACTATACTGCATACCCTGTTTTGGCTGAGAGACTATACTGCATACCCTGTTTTGGCTGAGAGACTATACTGCATACCCTGTTTTGGCTGGGAGACTATACTGCATACCCTGTTTTGGCTGAGAGACTATACTGCATACCCTGTTTTGGCTGAGAGACTATACTGCATACCCTGTTTTGGCTGAGAGACTATATACTGCATACCCTGTGTTGGCTGAGAGACTATACTGCATACCCTGTTTTGGCTGAGAGACTATATACTGCATACCCTGTTTTGGCTGAGAGACTATACTGCATACCCTGTTTTGGCTGAGAGACTATACTGCATACCCTGTTTTGGCTGGGAGACTATACTGCATACCCTGTTTTGGCTGAGAGACTATACTGCATACCCTGTTTTGGCTGAGAGACTATACTGCATACCCTGTTTTGGCTGAGAGACTATACTGCATACCCTGTTTTGGCTGAGTGACTATACTGCATACCCTGTTTTGGCTGAGAGACTATATACTGCATACCCTGTTTTGGCTGAGAGACTATACTGCATACCCTGTTTTGGCTGAGAGACTATACTGCATACCCTGTTTTGGCTGGGAGACTATACTGCATACCCTGTTTTGGCTGAGAGACTATACTGCATACCCTGTTTTGGCTGAGAGACTATATATTGCATACCCTGTTTTGGCTGGGAGACTATACTGCATACCCTGTTTTGGCTGGGAGACTATACTGCATACCCTGTTTTGGCTGGGAGACTATACTGCATACCCTGTTTTGGCTGAGAGACAATATACTGCATACCCTGTTTTGGCTGGGAGACTATACTGCATACCCTGTTTTGGCTGAGAGACTATACTGCATACCCTGTTTTGGCTGAGAGACTATATACTGCATACCCTGTTTTGGCTGAGAGACTATACTGCATACCCTGTTTTGGCTGAGAGACTATACTGCATACCCTGTTTTGGCTGAGAGACTATACTGCATACCCTGTTTTGGCTGAGAGACTATATACTGCATACCCTGTTTTGGCTGAGAGACTATACTGCATACCCTGTTTTGGCTGAGAGACTATATATTGCATACCCTGTTTTGGCTGGGAGACTATACTGCATACCCTGTTTTGGCTGGGAGACTATACTGCATACCCTGTTTTGGCTGAGAGACTATACTGCATACCCTGTTTTGGCTGAGAGACTATATATTGCATACCCTGTTTTGGCTGGGAGACTATACTGCATACCCTGTTTTGGCTGGGAGACTATATACTGCATACCCTGTTTTGGCTGAGAGACTATACTGCATACCCTGTTTTGGCTGAGAGACTATATATTGCATACCCTGTTTTGGCTGGGAGACTATACTGCATACCCTGTTTTGGCTGGGAGACTATACTGCATACCCTGTTTTGGCTGGGAGACTATACTGCATACCCTGTTTTGGCTGAGAGACAATATACTGCATACCCTGTTTTGGCTGGGAGACTATACTGCATACCCTGTTTTGGCTGAGAGACTATACTGCATACCCTGTTTTGGCTGAGAGACTATATACTGCATACCCTGTTTTGGCTGAGAGACTATACTGCATACCCTGTTTTGGCTGGGAGACTATAATCTGTATACCCTGTTTTGGCTGGGAGACTATACTGCATACCCTGTTTTGGCTGAGAGACTATATACTGCATACCCTGTTTTGGCTGAGAGACTATACTGCATACCCTGTTTTGGCTGGGAGACTATAATCTGTATACCCTGTTTTGGCTGGGAGACTATACTGCATACCCTGTTTTGGCTGAGAGACTATATACTGCATACCCTGTTTTGGCTGAGAGACTATACTGCATACCCTGTTTTGGCTGGGAGACTATACTGCATACCCTGTTTTGGCTGAGAGACTATACTGTATACCCTGTTCCAAATAGCTAGGCCAAAACTCCTCGACTTTAACCTCTGTAACTCACAAACCACTCAAGAACTGTTCAACATTAACCTCTATAACTCACAAACGCCTAGAGTAATATTTCTACCATTTGGGAAGGGTCAGCCGGGGAATAGGTGGGGAAATTTACAGCCTATTTGCTCTAGCCCATTTGGAGTTGCAGAGGTTAGGCCAAAACTCTTCAACATTAACCTCTATAACTCACAAACGACTAGAGTAATCGTGCTTATATATCTACCATTTGGGAAGGGTCAGTCAGGGAATAGGTGGGGAAATTTACAGCCTATTTGCTCAAGCCCTTTTTGAGTTACAGAGGTTAGGCCAGAAATCGTGAACCTCTACAACT
>CM064531.1:45751993-45776993 GCA_032716605.1 Paralithodes platypus | reverse complement strand
ACAAATTGCAGATGTAAGTAACTCACAAGATACCGTAATTTTTGGCGACTTTAATTTACCTGTGACCAAGTGGGGCGATACTCTTACTTCACACTCCGGACATGACTTGTATACGAACTTGCAAGAGAGTTCGCTTTATCAATTTGTTCGAATGCCGACCCGTGGTAATAACGTTCTTGACATTGTACTTGCAACAAAAGAAGAATTGATAGAGAATTTGAATGTTGGTGATGAATTCAGTAACAGCGACCATCGTACGATAACTTTCACTTTAAAGTTTACTAGTAACGAACCAAATAGTAGCATCGAAAAAGTCCCTAATTTCAAGAAAGCAAACTTCCATAAACTTAGAGCTATGTTTAAAGAAACTGACTGGAGCTTTTTAATTAACAATAACGACATAAATACATCTTGGAAGTTATTCGAAACCACTTACCTAAAAGCAGTGCAAGACTGCATACCATCGAAAATACGGCGTCCAGGCCATAATAATAAGCCCAAATGGTGGAATAAAGATATTTCAAACTGCCTGCTTGCTAAAAAAATTGCTAATGATAGATTAAAATCCTCACAAAATGACGAAGAACGGGTGAAATTTGTAGAGCTACGACGCAAAGCCAAAAAGTTAATTAAGCAAAGTAAAAAGACCTTAGAGTTACATATTGCGAATCAAAGTAAAACAAACCCGAAAGAATTCTATAGTTATATCAGAAAGAAAAAAGTAGTTACTTCAACTGTTGGACCGTTAGTCGATGAAAAAGGAGAATACACCAAAGACGAAGTACAAATGAGTAATGCCCTCAATACCTTCTTTGCATCAGTTTTTACAACAGAAGACCTCAGTGATATCCCTACACCATCGCCGATTCAGATTGATAATTCAGATGTTCTAAGCAATATCACCGTTACAGAGAGAGAAGTATTGAATTGTTTAGATAAACTCAAGGTAAATAAAACGCCAGGACCTGATACAATCTCGCCTAGAGTTCTAAAGGAAGCTAAGAATGAGCTCTCCAAACCACTGACATTACTATTCAATAAATCCTTGCAGTCTGGACTATGCCTGATCAGTGGAAGATAGCCAACGTAACACCGATATTAAAAAAAGGCAGCAAATCCCTACCCAGTAACTATCGTCCAATTAGCTTAAACCTCAGTTGTATGTAAAATGCTAGAAACGGTCATACGAGACAGACTCGTAAATCACTTAGAGGAAAATAACATACTTAAAGATACTCAACACGGCTTTCGTAAAAACCGTTCCTGTTTAACAAACCTCTTAGACTTCTTCCACGATATCCTCAACCTCTACGATGAGAGTAAAGCTGTAGATATTATATACCTTGATTTTCAAAAGGCCTTTGACAAAGTTCCCCACAAACGTTTACTGCTAAAACTAAAAGCGCATGGAATACAAGACGGTGTGTTGAAATGGATAGAAAATTGGCTCAGCAACAGAAAGCAAAGGGTAGTCATAAACGTTAAGGCATCTAAATGGACCAATGTAAGTAGCGGGGTACCCCAGGGATCGGTACTAGGACCAATTCTCTTTCTAATTTACATCAACGACATAGATGAGGGTCTCACCTGCACAATCTCAAAATTTGCTGACGATACAAAAATTGCAAATAGCGTACTCTCAAAAGAACAAGTTGACGATATGCAACACAATCTAGATAAATTGTCATGTTGGGCCCAAATTTGGCAAATGAGTTTCAATGCGGATAAATGTAAAGTACTACATGTCGGATACCTAAATGAGAAAGCAAACTATTCGATGAATGGCACTCAGCTTAAGAATGTAAACAGAGAAACTGATCTGGGAGTAACAATATCGAGTAACCTAAAACCGAGTCAACAATGTTCAGAAGTTGTTAAGAAGGCAAACAAAATAATTGGCTTTATAGGCAGGTCATTTGAGCATAAATCCAAAGAAGTTATCCTAACCCTTTACAATTCCTTAGTCCGCCCTCTTCTGGAATACTGCGTTCAATCCTGGTGCCCTTATTACCAAAAAGATATAAACAAGCTAGAACGAGTTCAACGTAGAGTTACCAAAATGATACCTAGCCTAAAGAACAAACCATACGAAGAGCGTCTTAGAGAATTAAATCTATTTCCTTTAACCCAGCGCAGATTAAGAGGTGACTTAATTCAAGTGTTCAAAATCATCAAAGGCATCGACAATATGAACTGTAGTAAGTACTTCACTATCGACCAATCTAATTACACGCGGGGAAACGGTTGCAAATTATTGGTAAATCTTTTAACCTCGCACGAATCTAAGAATTTCTTCTTCAATCGAGTTGTCAACTTGTGGAATGGGCTTCCCCGAGACGTTATAGACTGCAGCACCGTTGATTCATTTAAATTCCGCCTAGACAAATATCTCGCATCAAACCCGCGACTGACTGCGTTTGTAAATGAATAACTTTATCCTCCCCTCAGTTACTAACCCATATGTCCCCTACTAACTTCCTAGTCCTGCCACGTTAGTGGCAGGGCAGTAGTTCCCTTTCCAATGTTCCCTTACCCACTCTAAACCACTGTTTGGTCACTTGATCCTCAGTGTTTTGGAGGACAAGCAACCTAGAAGGGTCACTAGACCTGTTGTTGCTTGATTTCCTTTGTACTCCTTTGTACTCTATCTCTCTCTCTCTCTATCTATCTATCTATCTATCTCTCACACTTGCTCTCTCTCTATCTATCTATCTCTCTCTATCTCTATCTCTCTCTCTCTCTCTCTCTCTCTCTTTCTTTCTTTCTCTCTCTCTCTCTCTTGATGTGTGTGAAACAAAGAAGAGAGATAGAGCGATAAGAGAGAGTTATCTATGCCTCTCTTGTGTCCTTGGATGTGTGTGTGTGTACTTACTCTAGTACTTACTCTAGTTGTATTGCGGGAGTGAGCATGCTCGTTATTTCCCGCCTCCTATATGTGTAGGTGTTATATGTATCGTTGGAATGGCTGTGGATGTGTGTGTAGTCTGTATTTTTAGCCAATTGGCGACATCGGAAACGAAGGCTTAGGGTGGATCTGTATGGTACCATTCTCACTCTAGACGGTACCGTCTCGCCCGAAGGCTTAGGTAGCCATCAGCTTAGGTGAACCATATGATATGTGTGTGTGTGTTAGTGTGAGAGTACAAAGGAATACAAAGGAAATCAAGCAACAACAGGTCTAGTGACCCTTCTAGGCTGCTTGTCCTCAAAACACTGAGGATCAAGTGTCCAAACAGTGGTTTAGAGTGGGTAAGGGAACATTGGAAAGAGAACTACTGCCCTGGAACTATTGTCCGTGGCAGGATTAGGAAGTTAGTAGGGGACAGATGGGTTAGTAACTGAGGGGAGGATAAAACAAAGTTATTCATTTACAAACGCAGTCAGTCGCGGGTTTGATGCGAGATATTTGTCTAGGCGAAGTTTAAATGAATCAACGGTGCTGCAGTCTATAACATCTCGGGGAAGCCCATTCCATAAGTTGACAAGAAAGTCTTAGCTTCGTGTGAGTTAAAAGATTTACCAATAATTTTGCAACCGTTTCCCCGCGTGTAATTAGATTGGTCGATAGTGAAGTACTTACTACAGTTCATATTGTCGATGCCTTTGATGATTTTGAACACTTGAATTAAGTCGCCTCTTAATCTGCGCTGGGTTAAAGGAAATAGATTTAATTCTCTAAGACGCTCCTCGTATGGTTTGTTCTTTAGGCTAGGTATCATTTTGGTAACTCTACGTTGAACTCGTTCTAGCTTGTCTATATATTTTTGGTAATAAGGGCACCAGGATTGAACGCAGTATTCCAGAAGAGGGCGGACTAAGGAATTGTAGAGGGTTAGGATAACGTCTTTGGATTTATGCTCAAATGACCTGCCTATAAAGCCAATTATTTTGTTTGCCTTCTTGAGAGAGAGAGAGAGAGTGTCATCTGTGCCTCTCCTGTGTGTGTGAGGGGGGGGGGGGGGTTGTGGGAGAGTGAGTGTGTGTGTGTGTGAGTGAGTGTGTCTGTGTGTGTGTGTGTGTGTGAAAGAGAGTGAGTGTGTGTGAGTGCGTATTGCGTTTGACTACTCTTTCGAGAAGTGCGGTATGGGTTGAGCCTCCCCACACATGCGAACACTACTTGATACATGGGTGCACTGTGCCCTTATACACAGCAAGATTTACCAATGGAAAAAAAAAAAAAAAAAAAAAAAAACACATTTAAGGGGAGATAGGTCGTTTTTTCTTCCTCCATTCAGCACCATTACTTTTCAGATTTTAAGACGTTCATCTCATTAGTTTGTCGATTTTAAAACCTTTCGTCCCATTTCTATATCAATATCAAGACCTTTCGTGCCATTTAGGTGTCAATCTTTTCTTGGCAAGCGAAAGCGAGCCTATAATTTTAAGATAAAGGCCGGGAAATGTTTCTATCGAATATTGTACATAGAGTATTTATCTTGAAGGGGATCCAGGGAGTGTATTTATCTTGAAGGGGATCCAGGGAGTGTATTTATCTTGAAGGGGATCCAGGGAGTGTATTTATCTTGAAGGGGATCCAGGGAGTGTATTTATCTTGAAGGGGATCCAGGGAGTGTATTTGTAAGTTTGATGAAGGCCTAGCAAGGTAAATATAGGAATAAATAGACACCCCAAAATAGCCACTGACTCCTTAAAACTTTGGTGCCTTGCTCGATATTGTTACGCCTATGTCTTATTTGGCATTACCTTTGATAACACTACAACATACATACACACACACACACACACACACACACACACACACATGCACACACACACACACACACACACTCTCACACACACACACACACACACACAGTCTAAACTGTGTAAACAACGCTTGTGTACTCATATTAAAATTTCACTACCTCTCTCTCTCTCTCTCTCTCTCTCTCTCGGCTTCTCACTCTTAGACGCGCCAAAAGTGAGGAAATGAAATGAGAGGGAGAGAGAGAGAGAGAGGACTTTAACCAGAGACAGAGAGAGAGAGAGAGGACTTTAACCAGAGAGAGAGAGAGAGAAAGGACTTTAACCCCTTCAGTACCGGCGACGTCCTTTTAACTTTATTCTGGCTACTATTAGACGATTTTATTCAGCTTGAAAAGGGCCTCCAGCAATTAACAGGCTTCCGACTATCTCACTTAACCCATTTCACTACCACCGATCCTTCTTAAGGGGAGATATCCACTTGAGGGATTTTTTTCTTGACTCCTTTCTCCCTCATGTTTAGCCCCATTGTTTTCCTAATGTTAAGACGTTCGCCCCATTATTTTGACGATTTTAAGAACTTTCAACCAATTTCTTTAAATTTTATGACCTTTCGTGCCATTTAGGTGTCGATTTTTTTTTTGCTGGCGAGCGATAGCGAGCCTCCAATTTTAGAAGGAATCGGCCTTCGGCCGGGACATTTTTCTACCGAAAAATGTACAAATTTATCTTGAAAGGGGGTCTAAGTTTTTTTTTTTAAGCTTGATGGAGGTCTAGCGAGGAAACTCAAAAATAAATTAATAAATAAATAAATATACAGACCAAAAACCAAGCACTACCCCTTTAACTTCCGCCACACAGCATTAACCCTTTCAGTACCGATGACGTCCTTTGCATTATATATATTCTGGCCACCCGTTAGACGGGTTTATTCAGCTTAAGAAGGATGCCTAACCGTGCAAAGATGACAGACTCTCTCAATTCATCCTTTTAGCTACCATATATCCTTCCTAAGCTTCATAAAATCGTCTAGATGCCGCCGGAAATATAAACACAAAGACTGTAAACCCGGTGTCACACGAGCGCTATTTCCGGCAATTGTCGATGAGCAGCACATCTTTTCTCGTACTATTATGAGGCTTTTAGGCACTGGTATCCGAAACTATTATGAGGCTTTTTGGCACTGGTATCCGAAACTATTATGAGGCTTTTTGGCACTGGTATCCGAAACTAGATCGAAGGTAGATTATGTTAGGTGGTTTAAGGGGAGGTTTTGAGTTAGTTCCCTAGACATCCATCAAGTTTATAATCACACCCCCTTGACCCCCTTTCAAGATAAATTTGTACATTTTTCGGTAGAAAAATGTCCCGGCCGAAGGCCGGCTCCTCTAAAATTATAGGCTCGCTATCGCTCGCCTGGAAAAAATCGACACCTAAATGGCACGAAAGTTCTTAAATTGACCGAAATTGGGCGAAAGTTCTTAAAATCGCCAAAATAATGGCGCGAACGTCTTAAAATCTCAAAAGCAATGGGGCTAAACATGAGGGAGAAAGGAGTTAAAAGAAAAGTCCCTCAAGTGGAAATCTCCCCTTAACCCCTTCTAGACCGGCGCCGTCTTTTGGTTTCCTTCTGGCTCCAACTAAGCCATGGTATTCATCTTTGGCAATGATAAGGCTTCGAACTATCCCAATCCACCCTTTATGGGGAGGTATTTAGTTTGTTCCCTAGACCTCCATCAAGCTTAAAATTACGCCCCCTTGAGTCCCTTTCAAGATATATTTGTACATTTTTCGGTAGAAAAATGTCCCGGCCGAAGGCCGGTGCCTCTTAAATTACAGGCTCGCTATCGCTCGCCAGGATAAAATCGACACCTAAATGGCACGAAAGGTCTTAATATGGGGTAAAAGTTCTTAAAATCGCTAAACTAATGGGGCAAACATTTCATAATATCAAAAGCAATGGGGCTAAACATGAGGGAGAAAGGGGTCAAGACAAAAATCCCTCAAGTGGAGATCTCCCCTTAACCCTTTTTCTAACCACCGATCCTTCTGCAACTGCACAAAAGCGTCTAAATATAGCTACACTTGACTACAAAAAGGACGTCGTCGGTACGGAAGGGGTTAAGGGGGTACGGCTTGTTTTTTGGTCTATGCATTTATATCTTTCTTCATGTTTTAGTGTCCTCGCTAACCCTCCATCAAGCTAAACAAAAATACACCCCCTATACCCCCTTTCGAGATAGATTTGTACATTTTTCGGTAGAACAGTTTCCCGGCCGAAGGCCATTCCTTCTAAAATTACAGGCTCGCTATCGCTCGCCAGGAACAAATCGACAACTATTTGGCACGAAAGGTCTTAATATTGACAAAGAAATTGGGCGAAAGGTCTCAAAACCGCCAAGCTAATGGAAACGAATGTCTTAAAACCTCAAAACAAATATGGTAAACATGCGGGAGAAGGGGGTCCAGAAAAAGCGAGTACCTCCTCCTTAACCGTGTGCAACCTGGGCCTAGTTCACTATAGTCCGTTCATTCTAGCTTGGCCAGAAATCCTAACCTCCAACCTCTGTAACTCAAAAGGGGCTAGAACAAATGAGCTGTCAATTTATACACCCATGCCCTAGCCAAGTCTTCCTGGGTGGTAGAAATATTAGCTCGATTACTCTATAGTCCTTTTTGAGTTACGAGAGGTTTGGGGTTACGATTTCTGCCCCAACCTACTATGGGTTTCAGAGGCCGTGTGGCATCGTTTTTCGGGAATAACTTATTAACCCCTTGCAGTACCGATGACGTCTCTTCATTACATTCTGGCAATTATTAGACGATATTATTTAGCCTGGGAAGGACGTCTACTCATAAAAGACTACCGACTATCTCAATTAATCTTGTAGCTTCCATATATCCTTCCTAAGCTTCATAACATCGTCTAAATCTAGCTGACATCAAGTGAAAAAGACGTTCCCGGTAATGAAAGGGTTAACACACAGTTGGATCAGTATGATATTTTGACACAGCTTTTTTTCACACCGTCCCCTAATTTTTGTCAATATAGTGCATTACCTAAAGTGTAGAAATAAGCCACTTGTCCCTGTGTCATGAGGTTAAATTCGCACATTAATGACTAAGAAACGGACAAGGCTACCGTGGCTTACCTGTGAGAACCACCAAATCATTATTGCTCCTCCATCAAATACGGTAGTTATCAGCCACCACCCAACCCTATTATCGCCTTTAAATTCAAGTAATCTGTCAATATCAAGTATAAATATACAAATATACTGTCTGTTTGATATTGACAGATAACTTGAATTTAAAGGCAATAATAGGGTTGGGTGGTGGCTGATAACTACCGTGTTTGATGGAGGAGCAATAATGGTTTGGTGGTTCTCACAGGTAAGCCACGGTAGCCTTGTCCGTTTCTTAGTCATTAATGTGCGAATTTAACCTCATGACACAGGGACAAGTGGCTTATTTCTACACTTTAGGTATATATTGACAAAAATTAGGGGACGGTGTGAGAAAAGCTTGTGTCAAAATATCATACTGATCCAACTGTTTGTTAACCCTTTCAGACTCATATGACGCAGAGGTTGCCAGATTAGCAATAAGAAATAGAGTTCTCTCACTCTTATAATTACCTCTCCAAAATTAGTTTTCTGCCCACAGCTAACTCAAAGACAACTGCAGAGGTTAAAGTAACTAAACTAAAGGTTTCTAAATACCCCTGATGGTAACAAAGGATTTAAAGTATCCCTAATAGGCTCAAAATTGCGTCAAGAACGTGAGAGGGTTAATAAATTATTCCCGAAAAACGATGCCACACGGCCTCTGAAACCCATTGTGTGTTAGTAGAATGAACGGACTATGGTCATAAGATCAATACAGACATTACACTTCCTTGAGATTAAGGGGAGATTTCCACGTGAGGGATTTTTTTCTTGACTCCTTTCTCCCTCATGTTTAACCTCATTGCTTTTCTAATTTT
The DNA here is from genome assembly GCA_032716605.1 of Paralithodes platypus. Lineage (NCBI taxonomy): Eukaryota > Metazoa > Arthropoda > Malacostraca > Decapoda > Lithodidae > Paralithodes > Paralithodes platypus. Next base: position 45,768,304 of record CM064531.1, on the reverse strand, counting down.
AAGACGTTCGCCCCATTATTTTGACGATTTTAAGAACTTTCGACCCATTTCTGTCAAATTTAAGACCTTTTGTGCCATTTAGGTGTCGATTTTATCCTGGCGAGCGATAGCGAGCCTGTAATTTAAGAGGAACCGGCTTTCAGCCGGGACATTTTTCTACCGAAAAATGTACAAATTTATCTTGAAAGGGGCTCAAGGGGGTGTAATCTTTAGCTTGATGGATATCTAGGGACCAAACTAAAAACCTCCCCTTAAGGGGGTAGTGCTTGGTTTTTGGTCTATTTATTTATTTATTTTTGAGTTTCCTCGCTAGACCTCCATCAAGCTTAGACAAACACCCCCTAGACCCCCTTCAAGATAAATTTGTACATTATTCGGTAGAAAAATTAGAGGCTCGCTATCGCACGCCAGTAAAAACTCAACAAGGCACGAAAGGTCTAAATATTGACAACAAAAATGGGGCGAAAGATCTCAAAATCGCCAAACTAACGGAACGAACGTCTTAAAAACCTCCAAACTAATATGCTAAACCTGAGGGAGAAGGGGGTCCATGAAAAGCCAGTACTACCCCCTTGAAGAGGCCAAGATAACTTCGTTCATAGGGAGGCGTGATAACAACTTGTACAGTGTGTTGATTGAGAGAGAGAGAGAGTATGTGTGTGTGAGTGTAAAAGAGAGAGAGAGAGAGAGAGTATGTGTGTGTGAGTGTAAAAAAGAGAGAGAGAGAGTATGTGTGTGAGAGTGTAAAAGAGAGAGAGAGAGTATGTGTGTGTGAGTGTAAAGAGAAGGAGTGAGAGTGTGTGTGAGTGTAAAGAGAAGGAGTGAGAGTGTGTGTGAGTGTAAAAGAGAGAGAGAGAGAGTATGTGTGTGTGAGTGTAAAAGAAAGAGAAAGAGAGTATGTGTGTGTGAGTGTAAAAGAGAGAGAGTATGTGTGTGTGAGTGTAAAAAAGAGAGAGAGAGAGTATGTGTGTGAGAGTGTAAAAGAGAGAGAGAGTATGTGTGTGTGAGTGTAAAAGAGAGAGAGAGAGAGTATGTGTGTGTGAGTGTAAAAGAGAGAGAGAGAGTATGTGTGTGTGAGTGTAAAAGAGAGAGGGAGAGTGAGTGTGTATGTGTGTGAGTGTGAGTGTATGAGAGAGAGAGATAATGTGTGTGGGTGTGGGTGAGTGTGTGTGTGTATGTATAAGACAGAGGGAGTGTGTGAGTTAGAGAGTGTGTGTGTGTGTGTGTGTATGTGTGAGAAAGACAATAAAAGGGTTGTGAAGGTAAGAGTGAGACACAGTAAAGTAGAAAGAAAGAAAAAAGAACAGACTAAAGTGAGAGAGTGAGAAAATAAAGAAAACACAAAAGAAAGAGTGAAAAAGTGTCTGGTAGAATGAGGGCCCAAGCTTCGGGACATTCTAGTTTTTTTTTCTTTTTTCTTTTTCTTTTGTTTTTCTTTTGTTTTTGGGCACATGGACGTCTTGTGCAGGCGCCTTTTGTTTCAGAGCAGGCGGGTAGAAAGTGAGAGAGAGAAAGTGAAAGAGAGAGAGTGTGTGTGTGTGTGTGTGTGTTAGAGAGTGAGTGAGTGAAAGTGTGACAGATTGTGTGTGTGTGTGTGAGAGAGAGAGAGTGTGTGTATGTGTGTGTGTGTGGTGTGAGAGAGAGAGTGTGTGTGTGTGTGTGTGTTAGAGAGAGAGAGTGTGTGCGTGTGTGTGTGTGTGTTTGTGAGAGAGAGAGGGGGGGGGGGAGAGAAATGGAAGGAGAGAGTTAGATACACAGACCTTGCGGTCCCTACTAGGCAGTCCGGACTTAATTCTAACATGGGATTAGCTACAAAGTGGAAGGTAAAGACAGCAAAGCAAAAGGCTCTCTCCCCACCCACCACTCCCTCGGACCTTGGGTCGGCATGAAATTTAATTGGGGAACAAGGCCCCAGCAGAATGAGATTCATAGTAATGATCCAAGTTGAGAAGTATTGCATACTACAGATACTTAACCTAACATGTTATATATATATACATATATATATATATATATATATATATATATATATATATATATATATATATATATATATATATATATATAGATATATATATATATATATATATAGATAGATAGATAGATATAGATATATTGCATACTTAACCTAACATGTTATATATATATATATATATATATATATATATATATATATATATATATAATATATATATATAGATAGATAGATAGATATAGATATATTGCATACTTAACCTAACATGTTATATATATATATATATATATATATATATATAGATAGATAGATAGATATAGATATATTGCATACTACCGATACTTAACCTAACATAATATATATATATATATATATATATATATATATATATATATATAGAGAGAGAGAGAGAGAGAGAGAGAGAGATAGATAGATATAGATATATTGGATACTACCGATACTTAACCTAACATGTTATGTATATATAGATAGATATAGATATATTTGTTCTACATAAATTCCTCCAACCTTCTCGAAATGGATGTCTAGTCTCCTTTTGAATGTGTCAATTATATTACAGTGTACCACTTTCTGTCAGTTTGTTCCACTCGTTGACCACACTGTAGGTGAAGAAGTGCTTTAAATTTTGACATCCAGATTCGCACTCATGGTTTTTAACTGTATTCCATTTCCCCGAGTTGATGAACTATTATTGCTTTTGAACAGTGAATCTACATCAATGTTGTCAAAGCCCTTTAAAATCTTGAAGTACAATTCATTTACCTCGCAATTTTATTTTCTTGGGTGAAAATTATTTGTTTTTTGTTTAATCTTTCGTGTTATGATGTATTTCTCAGTGACGGTATCAACTTTGTGTTTCTCAGTGACGGTATCAACTTTGTGTTTCTCAGTGACGGTATCAACTTTGTGTTTCTCAGTGACGGTATCAACTTTGTATTTCTCAGTGACGGTATCAACTTTGTATTTCTCAGTGACGGTATCAACTTTGTATTTCTCAGTGACGGTATCAACTTTGTCGCTCTATGCTGCACTAACTCGAGTCTTGTATTGTCCTTGTTCAGATAAAGACACCAAAATTGTTAGCTATATTTTGGCTCGAACGTCCCTTGATTTTGGCCCTGTCACTCTTTCAACTATGGGGGAGGCACTCGCTATAAGCTGTTCTGCCTTTTGCCTCCCTCAATCACATAGAAAACAAAAAATGGCCCTCACTATGCTTTTGAATAACGGTACTATAATGTTCTAATTTTTATAAGTAAAATTTCTTTTAATATATCCCAATGCTCGATTGGCCTTGTTCACAGCTGCTGCACATTGATCTGAGCTCTTTAAGGGGGGTGACCTGTTTTGGTTCTCTCCTTTTCTATCTTTCTCTGGCTTGTATCCATTTGGCCCCATTCAGCCTACTGTTTTAAGACGTTTGTCCCCATCCAGGTGTCAATTTCTTACTGGTGAGCGGTAGCGAGCCAGCATTTTTTTTTTTTTTTTTTGTTAGACAGCAGGCTAAATTTGTACATTTTTCGATAGAAAAATGTCTCCGGCGAAGCCGGATTTTTTCATATAATGCTGGCTCGCTATCGCTCGCCAGGAAGAAATCGAGTGGGGATAACCGTCTTAAAATAGTTGGCTGAATGGGGCCGAATGGATACAAGCCAGAGAAAGAGAGAAAAGGACAGAAATAACAAAAAGCAGGTCACCCCCCTTAACTGTTCTGATATTAGAACCCCCAGGTCTTAACTAATTTACTTGTTTTTCATTGGTTGGTCTTTCATCTTCTGTTATTTTATTTTATATGTATTTCCTATTTGTAAGACCTGACATTTGTCAACGTTTAATAATATCTTTCATTTTTCTGATCACTCAACCATTTGATTTAACTTAGATTGTAGTTTATTTTTGTCTTCTTCGGTTAATACTGAATTTCCGATCTTTGTATCATCAGCGAACTTTGAGATTGTGATATTTAGTTCTACATCAATGTCATGTTTAGATAAGAAATAAAACTGGCCCCAGGACCGATCCCTGAGGTACTTCACTATAAACAGGCCCCCACTCGGATTCTACTCCATTTATCACCACTCTCTGCATTCTGTTTCTGAGCCGACTTTTTATCCATACACGAATTTTTCAATTAATGCCTAATACAGAGAGAGAGAGAGAGAGAGAGAGAGAGAGAGAGAGAGAGAGAGAGAGAGAGAGAGCGAGAGCGAGAGAGCAGAACCCCAAATAAAGGACAGTGGAAGAGAAGGATAGCAGAAAGAGAGAGAGAGAGAGAGAGAGCAGAACCCCAAATATAGGACAGTGGAAGAGAAAGATGACAGAAAGAGAGAGAGAGAGAGAGACGGTTGTAGTGCATTTATATATGCATAAAACCCAATTCAACATACCAGTACTTTTTCTATCTATCTATCAATAATTCTATATACTCAGGTCCATTCCCCATTTCTACTATTTTATATATATATATATTTTTCTCCTGGGGGTGGCCGATTAAAGACAGAGCTCGAACAAGGAACACACTACACAACAGAAAAACAATTAACACACAAATTTACAAAACACAAATGTACACACATCTAGGTCACCCAGAAACCAGGGATCACCAAGGTCACTCCAGCACTCCCCCGGCCCCCAACCACTCGGAGAAGTTCCGGTCTCGGCAGGCAGACATGCAGCGAGCCAAAACCACAAGCCCGCCCACCACACTTCCAGGCGCACCCTTCATATAAACCGTCTCCCCGGGCCAGGCGCCTGACGGACTATTATCTAGTCCAACTTGCGCCCGACCCCTTCTCACAAATGACCGCGGTTTCACTCATCTATTCACAAGCATTCTCCATTCATTCCTGTTTATTACCACTTCCCTTGCCTGATCTATAGTCATTCCTCTATCATCCAAAGCTTTTCCTACACAGTCTCTCCGTCTCAATGGGGGTCTTCCTACCTCTCTATCTCCCCTTGTATCTGATTCACATATTTTCTTTGTAAGCCTTTCATCTTCCATTCGTTCAACATAACCATACCAGCTCAGCACCCTTCTGTCCACTCTGGCCGACAAATGTTCCTGCTGCCCCACTCTCCTACGTATCTCTTCATTCCTCAATCTGTCTCTACGAGTAACTCCACACATACTCCTCAAGCAGCTCATGTCCATCACATCCAGCTTTCTTCTCTCCTTTCCCTTCAGAGCCCATGTCTCAGCCCCATACATCACTGTTGGTACAGCTGTCCCTTGATACATGGCACTTTTAACTTTCATTCCGAGATTTCTCACTTTCCACATACTTCCCATTGCTCTGAAAACTTTCCTTCCTTCACACACTCTCTGTTTTGCCTCCATTTCCATACCTCCATTCCTGCTCATCGTTCTTCATAGATATTTAAAACACTCGACTTGTTACAATATTTCCCCTTCCAGCCTCACATCTAGATTCACCCTATGATCACCTCTATTACACACCATTACTTTACTTTTATTGACGTTCACCTTCAGCTTCCCACAAACCACACCAAACTCTTTGACTACCCGCTGCAGTTTCTCCTCAGAATCCGCCACCAATGCTGTGTCATCAGCAAACAGCATCTGATTCAACTCCCAATCTCCACCATTCTTTCCTACTAAACCCAATCCTCTACCCATAGTTCTCATGTTCACCTCCCTCACCACACCATCCGTATATACAGTATATATTAAACAGCCACGGTGACATTACACAACCCTGTCACAAACCTACATTTACCTCAAACCATTTACTCAACTCATTACTTTTTATCAATCAGAAGCCTACACTATCATTCCATTTCAGTTCTATATCGATGTTTACGGCTCCAACTTCCTTATAGCCTGAAACTCACAAGTGGTCATTTATCTCTTTGTTTCCCTCCTCAGGTATGTATAACCCATGGTGTACGGACCGTGGTTCGAATCCCAGTGAAGGTATGTTATTGGTCAGTGTATTACGTTTATATTTTACTTAGTTATATTCTTCGTTAGGCAAACATGTCTTTCTTAGTAATTATTGCTACAAATTGGTTACTACTACTACTGCTACTACTAATACTACTACTAACTCACTAATACTATTGATACTACTACTACTACTACTACTGCCACTTCTACTACTACTACTACTACTACTACTACTACTGCTATGATTGTTTTTTAACCACTCAGTCTGTGCATCCCCTCTTTGGACCCTAGACTAGGTCAGAATAGTCATCAAAGCGCCTGACTTCGTTGTCATTCAGCTACTGCTATGATTGTTGCTACTAGTACTACTTTTTTTTTTTTTTTTTTAATATTGTTGATACATTGTATTTTACAAGCATCAGATATTACTATTCTACAACATGCAACTTCAATCCAGTCGCCTCCCTATGCGACCCTCTGCCATTGCTGCCTCGTAGTCCACTTCTGCCACCGTCGCTGGTTGTGGTGCAGACCGTCTTGTTCCCCACAGGCATAGTAGTGCTAATCTGAGCAATGAGAAAGATAGACGGCACCTCATCCAGGCTACGACGTGGCTCCTGGGCTGTTGCTTCTTCTCTGCGAAGATCTCTGCAAACCTTGAATAGAAGCACTGGGCCCTGGGTCCCATCCCTCCAGATGTGGTGAAGACTAGTGGGGTAAAGCTGCCTTGTTCGATATTTAAGATCCTTTCCCCATATGCCCTGACCTTCTCTTGTTCGTTCCTCTTGTGTGCAGCATCCAGAGACAGCTCGCTGTAGCTATGGGCCATTGGGTCAAATACTCTTATGTCAAAGAACGCTCGCTGTGCACTTGTCCAAAAACCTCTTGCACTAACGTCCACTCGTGCTTCATTGGATGTGTTGGCCATCCTGTGCTGCAAGATCTCTCCATCTAAGGGAATAAGTGATGGTTTGCGCACCACATCTCTACACACCTCCCTGAGCATGTTCGCCGTTACAATTCTTACTTCATCGTGCCTGATGCTGATGAATCCTCCTTTCTTACATATCATGGAGTGGTCTGCATCGTTGTTGGTTCCACAAATGCATCGATCGGGCAGTCCTTCAATCGGCCAATCATACCTCAGTGCAATAGCATTATTAAATTCTTGTTTGTTGAGATTGAAGCCTTTTGCCTTGATTGGTAGTGTTGTCAGCCAATTTGAAGCACCCATTTCTTGTGCTATTTGTAGTTTTCTTGTTAGTCTCCAGGAAAGTTGTCCCATCAATTGTGCCAGGTCATTTTTCTGGGAGTTTTGCCTCTCTGACGTGATGGTCTTTCTGATGTTGTAGATGTCCGCCTGGTCCACTTCACCGTCAGAATCTTGTGCTACGATGCGGTCAGTGAGAGATCCTGTTATCTTTACCGAGTTCAGGTATTCCGTTGTCGCCCTCCTCACTGGGTTGATGATTCCCAGCCCTCCCAACCTAGAAGGCAGTGCAAGCAACTCCCTCTCTGTAATCACTCGGGGTGGTGCGACTTTACCACACGATGGGATGAGTTTGTCTCTGATGGCATCTTCCAGCGGTTTGAAGTAATGCGCTCACATTTGGAACGGTTCGCATCAAGTAGGTCCAGCGATGTTTGACCCCATATGTGAATGCCGAATACGCAGCCTGTGGTTCTGTCTTTGCAATATTGGCCAGTTTTTCAATTTCTTTTACCCACTCCCTGACCTTCTCCTCTATGTATTGGTTCTTGAACTCTTCCGTGCCGATCACTGCCCCATGGTGACGCTGTCCGTCCTTTGTTACGACCACTTCACTACCGCTGAAAGCTTCTAACGCACTTTCATAATGTTCTGGTTTTACTATTAGTATTGACTTGCTGACATTTGGATGGTACCCTATCTCTGGGACTACACTTGATACTTGCTCCCACCAGTGCTTGAGATCGTTAACTTTTCCCGCTCCAGTGAGATCGTCTGCATAGGCCACCTGCTTGACTAGCGTCACCTCATGGCTTGTTAAGGTTAGCAACACTGAGAGACCTAATGCATACATTGCTACTACTACTACTACTACTACTACTACTACTATATTAAATCTACAGTTATTATTACTACTGTAAGAGAAAGGTTTAAAAAGTATGACAGTGAGTTGGAAGGACAGAGAGGGAGAGGCGGACCGAGAATAAGGTAGTACAAAGGAAGACAAAGGAAAACAAGCAACAACATACCTAATGGTCCTTACTAGGATACGAGAGAGAGAGCGAGCGAGCGAGACAGAGAGCGAGCGAGCGAGACAGAGAGAGTTACCATAGAACCTCCGGAACGTATGGCCCAGCAGGCCCTGGCTGAAGCCTCTACGTCGATTTTCAGGAATCTCGCAGAGTCTCCAGACGATCCGGTGTGTGTGTGTGTGTGTGTGTGTCGTGTGTGGCGGGGGGGGGGGGAAAAAAATAATCCTAATCCTTTTTTAAAAACTCCCTGCATATTTCGTCAGTTGGGCATGAGTAGGGGTTTTTCTTAAACCACTAATTATTAAGAATGTACTGGCAATTTTACATATATTTGGTAGCTTGTTCCACTCGTTTAGTATACTAATAGCGCTAAAAGTTCTAAGTGACCGTTCTAGGTTAGCTCTTTCTGGTTAGCAGCTTCACGTCGTTATTTCGAGTGGGAAGATAATTCAAAGGAAGAAAAAAGACATTTGTGTCTACTCGGTCAAAGCCTTTAAGTAAAAGAGATTTTGAAAACATTCAATAAGTTTGGCCCCTTAATCTTCTCTTCTTGAGTGAGAGTAAGTTAAGTTTTGTTCAGTCTTTCATCGTATGTTTTGTTTTTCAGAGTTGGGATTAGGGTCGCTCCTCTCTGTACTCTCTGTACCATCATTTCAATGTCTGTTACTAGGTATGGCGACCAGAACTGCGCGCCAAGTGCCGCAGCAACGAACACACACACACAACCACACCGACCACACATCCACCCCAAAAAAAAAATACAAAACAACAACGACACACCCACACCCACACACGCCACACAAACACCCACACACACACACACACACCCCCACACAACACCACACCAAACACCACACCCCACACCCCACACACACACACACACACACACACACACACACACACACACACACACACACACACACAGAGAGGGAGGGAGGGAGAGAAGGAGGGAGGGAGGGAGCAAAATGATAATACTATGAACGATATTGATCCATACATTACTCGGGCACACACGCAGTCAGTCGGGGGTTCATTGGCGAGGAATATTTCATCAAGGCAATATTTAAATGTCCTGTACTTTAATGGCGCGTCTCGTACAACTGACAATTTCTAGGCAGTATATCCGTTAAAGGGGGGTCACCTGCCTTTGTTTTATCTTTCTCACCCCCTCACTTTCATCCTCTTTTCTCTGGCTTGTATCCCTTCGGCCCCCATTCAGCCTACTGTTTTAAGACGATTTTACCCCCCATCCAGGTGTCAATTTCGTCATGGCTGAAGCCGATGTAGCGAGCCAGCATTTGTATGGAGAATATCCGGCTTCGCCGGAGACATTTTTTCTAATCAGAAAATTTACAAATTTAGCTTACTGTCAACAAACAAAAATATATATAAATGGCTTTGCTCCGCTACCTAACCGCTCGCCAGGAAAATATTGACAACTGGATGGGGTAAACGTCTTAAAACAGTAGGCTGAATGGGGCCGAATGGATACAAGCCAGAGAGAGAGGGAGAGAAAGAGAAACAAAGCCGGTGACCCTCCTTAAGTTGTAGTGTGGGTTAGACAATTGTTTTACTCAGCTTTGTATGTCTTTTTAGGAATTGAAGGAGTAACGTGTATTTCATTTAAGGGGAGATATAGGTCGTTTTTCAAAGACCCCCTTGTCCCTCATGTTTAGCCCCATTAGATTTCAGATTTTAAGACGTTTGGCCCATTAATGTGTCAATTTTAAGACCTTTCACCCCATTTCTTTGTTAATATTAAAATATTTAAGACCCTTTTTCGTGCTATATTTAAGGTGTCGATTCTTTTCATATTCTCTTCTTTCCTGGCGAACGGTATTAGAGCCTGTAATTATTTGGAAGAACCGGGGCCGGCCCCCATTTTTTTCTCATTTTTTCTACCGCAAAAATGTACAAATTAAATCTAGAAGGGGATACCTAATGGGGAGTGTTTTCTTTTAAAGTTTGATGGAGGTCTAGCGAGGAAACTAGAAAATAAATGAATATATAAACAATAGACTCTCCAAAATAACCATGGGCCCCTAACCCTCTGATACCCACAATCCCTTCCTAAGCTGAATAACCATGGGCCCCTAACCCTCTGATACCCACAATCCCTTCCTAAGCTGAATAACCATGGGCCCCTAACCCTCTGATACCCACAATCCCTTCCTAAGCTGAATAATCATGGGCCCCTAACCCTCTGATACCCACAATCCCTTCCTAAGCTGAATAACCATGGGCCCCTAACCCTCTGATACCCACAATCCCTTCTAACTCAAACTTGAATTAAAAAAATTTTTTCAAAAAAAAAATCTGGGCCCCTTAACACCCTCTGATTAAGAATAACCCACATCCTTCCTCCCCCTTCCCTAAGCTGAATACCCATGGCCCCTACAAACCCCTCTGATACCCACAATCCCTTCCTAAGCTGAATAACCATGGGCCCCTAACCCTCAAGACCCAACCCCCAATCCCATAATCAATATACCCCCGACACTGATCCCCATTCATAACGGAATCCCATGGGCCCCAAATAAACCCTCTGCTAAGACCCACAATCCCTTCATAAGCTGAATAACCATGGGCCCCTAACCCTCTGATAAGAACAAATACCCACCCACAATCCCGCCCTAAGCTGAATAACCAATGGTGGCCCTACCTAACCCTCTGATTACCCCACAATACCCTTCCTAAGCTGAATAAACTCGACTATTGATAGCCAGACTAGTAAGAACAAGAAAATGCGTCTCGCCAATACTGAAGGGGTTAAGGGATGTTTTTAATTTTTAGTTTGTTTCCCTAGACCTTTATCGAGCTTAAAATTAAAAGCACCGCCCTAGACCCCCTCTTTCAAGATAATTTTTTTAGCATTTTTTTTTACTTTTTTGGTAGCAAATGTCCCCGTTAACATAGGCTCGCTATCGTTCGCCAGGAAAAATTCGACACCTAAATGGCACAAAAGGTCTTAAACATTGACAGAAATGGGGTGAAAGTTCTTAAAAACGCCAAATTAATGGGGCGAACGTCTTAGATTCTCAAAAGCAAAGGGGCTAAACATAAGGGAGAAAGGGGTCAAGAAAAGAATCCCTCAAGTGGAAATCTCCCCTTAAGGGGGGTGACCTGTTTTTTTTAAAAATTTTCTTATCGCCTTTTTTTTTTTCTGTCTTCCCTCCTCCCCCTATCCTGGCCTTGTTGTATGTTCCAAATTCCGAGCGGTCCCCCATTCAGCCAACTTTCAAAAGTTTAACGACGTTTTAAAAACCCTAAACCCCCCCATCCAGTTGTCGATTTCCTTCTTTTCTTCCTGGCGAGCGAGAGTGATCCAGCATTGGTATGGAGAAATCCGGCTTTCGCCGGAACAGTTTTTCTATCGAAAAAATGTACAAATTCAGCTTGCTGTCAAAAACATTTTACAAAAAATATGCTGGGTCGCTACCGCTCGCCAGGAAAAAAATCGACACCTATATGGGGTAAACGTCTTAAAACAGTAGGCTGAATGGGGCTTAATGGATAAAAGCTAGAGACAAAATAAAAGGAGATAAAAAAAGCAGGTCACCCCCCCCCCCTAATAAAGCAGGTCACCGAGCGCCCCCACAGTACCCCCCCCCGCCTAATAAAGAAGCAGGTCCCACCCGCCTCCCCCTAATAAAGCAGGTCACCCCCCCCTAATAAAGCCAGGGTCCACCCCCCCCCCCCCTAGTATAAAGCAGGTCCCCCCCCCCTCCCCCCCCCCCGCCCTAATAAACGCAGGTCACCCCCCCCCCCCTAATCAAGCAGGTCACACAACCCCCCCCCCCCTAATAGAGCAGGTCACCGGCCCCCCCCTAATACAGCAGAGTTCAACCCCCCCCCTAATTAAAGCAGGGTCAACCCCCCCCCCCCTAATAAAGCAGGTCACCCCCCCGTACTCAAGCAGGTCACAACCCCCCCCCCCTAATAAAGGCATGGTTCACCCCCCCCCCCCCTAATAAAGCAGAGTCACCCCCCCCCCCGCCTAAATAAAGCAGGGTCACCCCCCCCCCCCCCCCTAATAAAGCAGGTCCCCCCCCCCCCCTAACTAAACAGGCACCCCCCCAAAAAATCATCTCCATAGTATAAACCAGACTATAATGATAATAGTGCGTCCTGGACGTACTGACAATGGTTGTTAATATAGTGACAGATTATCATTTATATAATAATGCTTGCCACCCAATTGTAGTGTCCCAATTTGTGTCCCAATGTCAGTGTCCCAGTTTGTGTGTCCTAATGTCAGTGTCCCAATCTCAGTGTCCCAATTTTTGTGTCCTAATTGACGTGTCCCAATATTAGTACTAAGTCCAAATTTTTTTATGTGTCAATTTTGAGTCCCAATTTCTGTGTCCCAATTTTGAGTCCCAATTTCAATTATTCCCAATGTCTGTGTCCCAATTTGAGCTGTTAATGGGTCAAGCTTCCCCACGAATACCCCTCCCCCCTATTTAAAACCCAATCATACAGTGGAGGTCCTATTGGTGGATTCTGTGGTGTGGTGGTGGAGGTCCCTTGTGGTGGTGATGGTGTTGATGGTGTGGGAGATTGAAAGTGTGAGAGTGTTACCCTGAAGTGAGCGCCCACAACTCTGACATAATGATTGACGTGGGTGGTGGCGGCGGCGATCGGGTACACGAATATGCAGGTGTTTACGCTTACTACATGTCTTAACACTATTTGGTTTGACGTGTCCTGGGAGTAATTATTATATTTTTTTTATTACTATTGTTATGCCGAATCTGGAATACGAGGGGACCACTAAGGAAGAGACCCCCAACCAGCACCACATGTACAACAACTGCGTGCGGCAGGCCATCCAACGAGATACGCAGATAGCCCATTTTCTCTCTCTACATACATATAGATGTACGAACAAAAAACAGAAAGCCAGTTGCGTCAGAGCTCCGCGCGCCCATTCCATGTCGCGCAGCTGGTAAACTATACCTTGCAGGCCCTCCCGACACCTGGATGGAAAAGGTTTACGACTGCTACCAAACGATCGGGACAACAAGGCCCTTACGAACCCCTCGCACCTCCCCAGAGGAAGACCCCCTCTCGCACCCCCAACAACGACGAACACCACCAAGAGACACAGAGTAATTTAAGTCCAGGCAGGAAAGATTCTTCGTCCAACGCGGGAGTTCCCATGGGGTATTTAGTGACACATACCCTAGCTTTACTCAGTTCAGTAACCCTTGCCTCGGTGACTACCCCTCGTTCAGTAACCCCACCCTGCGAGGTCACCCTCGTTCATAGCAACTCGTTGCTTAGCCGTACGCAACCATGAAGAAGAGACAAATCTTGCTTCTTACACACCAAGAAGAAGAATGAAATCTATCTGCTTTTGCCCGTACGCACCAAGAATAAGAAGAAGAAAGAAGCACGACCGAAAGTCCCATTGGCCGCCCCAGCCCAGAGCGTCCATCCCGAGAATGAACAAAAAGAAGAAGACAGAGACCCAAAAGTAAAAGACCAACCACCTCGAGAACCACACCCATAAGAAGAGATGAGAAGAGACGAGACTATCCCCGAGAGATTAAATTAACTAATTGCAAATGGTACAATGCGTAATTCATTGACCCTTTTCTATCTTAAAAGTTTCTCCAACAAAGGACACAATCACTTTAAATAAAAACCTTAAACCCTTATCCATTGCGGGTGACAATTGTGTTAGTTCTGTCTGGCTGCCATTAATAGATGATTTTTAGTCCAATATAAGAAAGGATCTCTAGCATTTCATAAATGGACTACACACTATCTCAAAATCATCCCTTTTTTAAAACCCCCCTACCACAGATCCTCTTCCTAAGTTACATAAAGCAACCATAATATATACTAGAATAAACTAAAAGAGATTTAAATACAAACCCAGTTTCTGAAGGGGTTAACGGGGAGATTTTCAGGTTCCTCCCCTAGACCCGTCCTTTCAAGCTTTAAAAGAAACATACAATACCACCCCATGACCCCTCTTCGATATAAATTTTTGTACAATTTTTTTCGGGTACAGAAAAATGTCCCGGCCACTGGCCGGGGTCCTACTAAATTACAGGGCTCGCTATCCCCAATCTAAAATCTCTCCCCCCTCTATCCGGCGTCATCATTCATCAAACTCGCCAGCAAAAAATTGAACCAACTAAATGACACACAAAGGTCTTAAAATTGACAGAAATTATTGGGCAAAAGTTTTTAAAAACTCGCCAAAACTACGGGAGCGAACTCTAAAATTATTTAAAATTTAAAATATGTGAACTAATGGGGCTAAAAACAATGAGGTAGACGGAGGTTCGAAAATAGTAATCCCTTAAGTGAAATCTCCCTCCCCCATTAACACCAACCCGTTTGTTGGAGGCTTACTGATATTTTAAATGAACGCCCTCTGTCTACAAGATTATTGATATCTTAATTAAGGGACACGTAGTCGCTATTTTTTTCTGGACCCCCTTCTCCCTCATGTTTAGAATATTTGTTTTGAGATTTTAGGACGGGGTCCGTTGTCATGATTGCGTTCGATTTTAAAAGAAAGACCTATTCCACCCCATTTCTTTGGTTCAATATTAATAGCCTTTTTTCCTGGCGAGCGATAGCAAGCCTGTAATTTTGGAAGGATGCGGACCTTTGGCGCGGGACATTTTGTCTAATGGAAAAATGTACAAATTTATCTTGATAGGGGGTCTAGGGGTGTGTTAGCTCAAGCTAGATTAAAAAATACATTAATTACATACATTAGACCCAAAAACAAGCACTTATCCCCAGTTATGTCCTATTTAATATCCTTGTCCAGAATACAGATATTTATTTATTTATATATTATCTTTACACACAGCAATCTCAATATTTCAATCTAAAACTCACTTCCAGAACAATAGAAAGCGCTTCAAGACTACCTTAGATAGGCATATGGAAACAGAGAAAGGGTTGTGTGTGACAAGGGATATCTTACATGTGTGGTCCAGTCCGGGGCTTTCCTGCATGTTTCTTTATGTTCCCAATCTTCTTTCTTTCTCCTCTCTTCTGATTCTACTTATCCTATGTATAATGAATTGTAATGTAAATTCCTCTTGCTAGAATTTAACACTTACACTGCTTTTCCTCTATGATTAGGGCTAAATTCAGTCACCTCCTGAATGATTGTTCAACTGTCTGAATTAAATTAAATGTATTCGGACCAAAACTATAAGAAACTAACTTCAAAATCACACCAGAGAACGAGCTTCGTAGAGCGGCTAGGGAAGCTTCACCCGCAGCGCTACCAATATAGATATTCGCTAATACTGATTCGATTATCGCTAATGTTCAACGCTACATTTGTTCTTTGGGCAGCGCTGTATGTCTAGCGATAGTAAGTAATGTGCTCATACTCCTCAGTGCCTCGGCCGGAAACGCTGGACGGAGAGAGGATGGGTTTCCCCCTTCCGCGCGTCACATCACACTAGACTCCACAGGCGTAAAAGCCTGTAAAATCGCTATAACTTGCCATGGCTTTCCGGAATGGTTTCCCGCAGCCAAATGGTTTAAAAACCTTTTTGCAATTCAAACTGTAGGCTCACATCTAATCTTTGTATGTAATGTATTGTACCTCTCTCCTCTCTCTCTCTCTCTCTCTCTCTTTCTCTTTCTCTTATCTCTTTCCCTCTTTCTCTCCTCTCCTCCTCCATCTCTCTCTCTCTCTCTCTCTCTCTCTCTCTCTCTCTCACTCTCATCACTCACTATCACGCACTCACTCCACTCACTACTCACTCACAAACCTCACTCACTCACCCATGTCCTCACTCACTCACTCACTCACTCAACACTCACTCACTCACCACTCACTCACTCACTCACATCACGCTCACTCACCCTCACTCACGGGTCACTTCACTCACCACCGCACATCACTCACTCAACTCACATCACTCACTCCACTCACTCACCACGTCACTTCACTCACTCACTCACTCACTCACTCACTCACTCACTCACTCATCACTCACTCACTCCACTCACTCCTCACTCACTCAACTCACGTCACTCACTCACACTTCAACTCACCACTCACTCACCCTCTCTCTTCTTCTCTCTCTCTCTCTAAGTTAGGCGTGGGATTAACTTTCTTTAGCGCCGCGGCAAAGTCAAGTTCAAGAGGAGTAATTCACGACTCCTACACCTT
>CM064531.1:45678354-45751893 GCA_032716605.1 Paralithodes platypus | reverse complement strand
AACACTACTATCCCTACCACTCACACAACATACCACTATCCGAACGAGCAATACTATCACCAACGAGTACCACCAACCACTACATCCCACCAACTACTCACCACAACCACATTACTTCCACTACCCAATACCATCACCACCCCAGTACCACACCACTACTACCACCACTACCACACAACCTACTACCACTATCAATACCATCACCAACAGTACCACAACACTACATCCACCACTACCACACAACCACTACCACTATCAATACTATCACCAACAGTACTACAACACTACATCACACTACCACCACCACTACCAATACTATCACCAACAGTACCACAACACTACATCCACCACTACCACACAACCACTACCACTATCAATACTATCACCAACAGTACTACAACACTACATCCACCACTACCACTACCACTACCAATACTATCACCAACAGTACCACAACACTACATCCACCACTACCACACAACCACTACCACTATCAATACCATCACCAACAGTACCACAACACTACATCCACCACTACCACACAACCACTACCACTATCAATACCATCACCAACAGTACCACAACACTACATCCACCACTACCACAAAACACTACAAACCACACCACCAACAGTACCACAACACTACATCCACCACTACCACACAACCACTACCACTACCAATACCATCACCAACAGTACCACAACACTACATCCACCACTACCACACAACCACTACCACACCATAGCCAACCAGTACCACAACACCACACCACACCCACCACAACCACTACCACCATCAATACATCACCAACACTACCACAACACTACACCCACTACTACCACACTACCAATACTATCAATACTCCACCAACAGTACTACAACACTACATCCACCACTACACTAACACTACCAATACTATCACCAACAGTACCACAACACTACATCCACCACTACCACACAACCACTACCACTATCAATACTATCACCAACAGTACTACAACACTACATCCACCACTACCACTACCACTACCAATACTATCACCAACAGTACCGCAACACTACATCCACCACTACCACACAACCACTACCACTACCAATACCATCACCAACAGTACCACAACACTACATCCACCACTACCACACAACCACTACCACTATCAATACCATCACCAACAGTACCACAACACTACATCCACCACTACCACGCAACCACTATCAATACTATCACCAACAGTACCACAACACTACATCCACCACTACCACACAACAACTACCACTACCAATACCATCACCAACAGTACCACAACACTACATCCACCACTACCACACAACCACTACCACTACCATCACCAACAGTACCACAACACTACATCCACCACTACCACTACCACTATCAATACTATCACCAACAGTACCACAACACTACATCCACCACTACCACGCAACCACTACCATCACCAACAGTACCACAACACTACATCCACCACTACCACTATCAATACTATCACCAGCAGTACCACACTACATCCACCACTACCACACAACCACTACCACCAGCAGTACCACACTACATCCACTACTATCACCAACACTACTATACTACCGGTACCACAACGCTACATCCACAACTACCACACTACCAATACCACCAATACCACGCATCACTTCTTTTCCTCCCTTTTACTGGATTCCAATACCAGTCTATCATCATACATTTTTCATTCACTCCAGACCGCCGCGGAACGTACAGTCTTGAGCATAAATGGCGATACACCCATTTGAGTAAGCATCGAACGCAAACGAGACAATACAATACATTATTGTAGCCCAGATGCTTCGGAACTTAGCTTAAATGATTCAAATATTAGAACTGGAGTAACTTTATATGTGCTGAGAACTGTAGCCTACATAGTTACAGTCCATGCATTATAAGTATAGGCCAGAAATCCTGACCCCTAACCTCTATAACTCAAAAAGGGGCTAGAGCATATAGGCTGTAAATTTCAACGCCTATTCCCTGGCTGACTCTTCCAAAACGGGTAGACAAAATAGCCTGATTACTCCAGTCCTTTTTTAGTTCACAGAGGTCGGGATGCAGATTCTGGCCTATTTATCATGAACAGGGTATAACATATGGCCATACTCAATAGTCCAGTCCTAATTCGGTTTCTTTTTAACTGACGATAAATTGTAAAGTTGCCATTAAGATTTCTCAGTTATTTTGAAGATTTTGTAGTGAAATATGGTGATAATTATAACTTGGTCTTAATATGATGCAGAAACAGTAGTTTCATATTTTTTCATTAAGTATCGTTAAATTAGCTGGTGAGGGATTAAATTTATCTTCAGCTGAAACGAAACTGAGTATAGTTATATACCCTATATATATATATATATATATATATATATATATATATATATATATATATATATATAGATAGAGAGAGAGAGTTATATATAAGTTTTTACATACATAATTATGTCTAGTAAGAAGAAGACAAATATCCTGAGCACTCACTACAAAGCCTTTATTTTTCCAGTAATCTTCGGTTATGTAAACCCATTCAGTACCGGTGACATCCTTTTAATTATATTATGGCTACTATTAGACAGGTTTGTTCAGCTTAGGAAGGACGTCTACCCGATGAAAGATTACAGACTATCTCAATTAATCCTCTTAGCTACCATATATCCTTCCTAAGCTTCATAAAATCATCTAAATGCAGCTGGAATAAAACAAAAAGACGTCGCCGGTACTGTAAGGGTTACAGAGTATCTCTTTTTTTTTTTTTTTTTTTTTTTTTTTTTTTTTTTTTTTTTTTTTTATAATAATATTCGTTTGGTTACTTACCGGTATATAGCGCCCGTTTTTCCTCCTTCAAGGATTCTCAAGCGCTTGACACTTCTTTGATCAATCAGCTACCATTACCCGTCCCCCTTGCTCATGGGGAGACGGTAACCGCCGACTATATCTAAGAATTTGTTTTCAATCTGAGATGAGATTGAACGCGAGAGTGCAGGATGGGAAGCAGTAACGCTATCAAATGAGCCAGCAGGACGACCACACACACATATCATTTTGCTGTATTTGTTTTTTTGTGGTCAGCGCTATCCATTTATCGTGTTCTAAATTGTAGATACCGGTACCTTGATTTGTACTATCGTGTACTGCAACATTCGATCTCTTGCAGGCCTATTTGTTTAGCGTAATTGCGACATTCTATAACATTTCTGTGTACTACAATCATTGGATAGCATACTGATGCTTTAATTTAGCAGCTACAATCATGATAGTGAGTGCTAATTCTATAGTGAATTACAAACATTCGATATATTTGTTTTCATTCAATAATCATTGGATATTATTATTATTATTGTTATTATTTATATACCGGGTATATAATTATATATATATATATATATATATATATATATATATATATATATATATATATATATATATATATTACTGTCTGTTGTATTGGATACCTGTTATTTCGCCGACGAACCTGCTATGTATCAATTCAGTTAACCTGGATCTTTTTAGCGATGAGAACCATTGTTCCCAATTGACCACTTGCGAGTTTCAGGCTATAAGGAAGTTGGAGCTATTGACATCGATGGTAAATAGAAATGCAATAATTATGTAGGTTTCTGATGGCTAAAGAGTATATAGAATTGGATTTTATGTACCGGTATTTAGAAATGTAGTACAACCGTATTTTAGCTGGTTATTCTGCTGAATATCGATGTCTACTGCTCCAACTTCCTTATAGCCTGAAACTCGCAAGTGGTCAATTAGTAAATTCGTAAACATTGCTTATCGAGATTCTCATATTATTGGCATATCAAGGATACAACTTTAGTATCCTGCCCTATATTGGACAAGCTTGATTGCTACTAGTTCTGAGATATAGATGATGATATTGGGTCTTGGTAGAGAGACTGATTGCCACTCCGAGCCTGGTTCTCTATGATGTGATCAGGTAAGGGGATAATTGGGGTTCTTGATAGCGGCTCATAATAGAACAATTGCCACTCATAAGCTATTAATCCTTCCACTCCTATGACAATACATTATGTGCCTACTTGCGGTTTTTGTTTTGAGGTGAGCCAATTTAGAAATGTTGACGTATCTGTTGCTGAAATTCTTTACTGTGTCGGTTGGTCGGTCTTTCTGTGAGTGTGCCGGTTGGTCGGTCTGTGTGTGTGTGTGTGTGGGTTGTTCGGTCTTATATGTGTGTGTGTCGGTTGGTTGGTCTTTCTTTGTGTGTGTGTCGGTTGGTCGGTCGTTCTGTGTGTGTGTCGGTTGGTCGGTCTTCCTGTGTGTGTGGGGGTTGGTCGGTTTCTCTGTCGGTTGGTCAATCTATCAGTTGGTCGGTCGGTTGGTCTTGCGTCTCTCTTTCATCTTGCTCTCTCTCCTTAGGTCTCTTTGTCATCTTGCTCTCTCTTCTTACGTCTCTGTATCATCCTCTTCTCTCTTCTTGCGTCTCTTGGTCATCTTGCTCTCTCTTTTTGCGTCTCTGTCATCTTGCTCTCTCTTCTTGCATCTCTGTATCATCTTGCTCTCTCTTCTTGCGTCTCTTGGTCATCTTGCGTCTCTGTGTCATCTTGCTCTCTCTTCTTGCGTCTCTTGGTCATCTTGCTCTCTCTTCTTGCATCTCTGTATCATCTTGCTCTCTCTTCTTACGTCTCTGTCATCTTGCTCTCTCCTTCTTGCATGTCTGTATCATCTTGCTCTCTCTTCTTACGTCTCTCTGTCATCTTGCTCTCTCTTCTTGCATCTCTGTATCATCTTGCTCTCTCTTCTTACGTCTCTGTCATCTTGCTCTCTCTTCTTACGTCTCTCTGTCATCTTGCTCTCTCTTCTTGCATCTCTGTATCATCTTGCTCTCTCTTCTTACGTCTCTCTGTCATCTTGCTCTCTCTTCTTACGTCTCTGTCATCTTGCTCTCTCTTCTTGCGTCTCTCTGTCATCTTGGCCTCTCTTCTTACGTCTCTCTGTCATCTTGCTCTTTCTTCTTGCGTCTCTCTGTCATCTTGCTCTCTCTTCTTGCGTCTCTGTCATCTTGCTCTCTCTTCTTGCGTCTCTGTCATCTTGCTCTCTCTTCTTACGTCTCTGTCATCTTGCTCTCTCTTCTTACATCTCTGTCATCTTTCTCTCTTCTTGCGTCTCTCTGTCATCTTGCTCTCTCTTCTTGCGTCTCTCTGTCATCTTGCTCTCTCTTCTTACGTCTCTCTGTCATCTTGCTCTCTCTTCTTACATCTCTCTGTCATCTTGCTCTCTCTTCTTGCATCTCTGTATCATCTTGCTCTCTTCTGCGTCTCTTAGTCATCTTGCTCTCTCTTCTTACGTCTCTGTCATCTTGCTCTCTCTTCTTGCGTCTCTGTCATCTTGCTCTCTCTTCTTGCGTCTCTTTGTCTTCTTGCGTCTCTGTCATCTTGCTCTATCTTCTTGCGTCTCTGTCATCTTGCTCTCTCTTCTTGCGTCTCTGTATCATCTTTTTCTCTCTTCTTGCTTATCTTTGTCATCTGCTCTCTCTGTCCTTGCGTCTCCTCCCTCCTAGTCCCCCCTCCTCCACCCCTTTCTCCCCTCCCTTGTAGATACTTCCATGATTTCCCAGTGGAGAGTTGTGACACACCGCTTAGTTCTCGCTACCTCTGTTTTGGTGTGTTGTGTGTGTGTTGTGTGTGTGTGTGTGTGTGTGTGTGTGTGTGTGTGTGTGTGTGTGTGTGTGTGTGTGTGTGTGTTGTGGTGTGTGTGTGTGTGTGGTTGTGTGTGTGTGTGTGTGTGTGTGTGGTGTGTACATATATAATTATATAGTATATATATATAGAGATATATATATATATATATATATATATATATCTATATATATATATATAATATATATATATTATATATATATAATATATATATATATATATATTATAATATATATAGGCCTACAATATAATATAAATTTGATATTATGTTGATATCAGCATAGTTTCCATGATACATATGACTGACGCAGGTGTAATGAGACAAGCACCATCAATTTAGATATCTTCTGGTAACAGCATATCCAAATAGGTCTTTATGGACTGGTGACCCCTTTCCTTGCTACCCCGACCCCCAGATCTTATCACTTGTAAATGTCGACCATGAATATATCAGAGCAATTATTATGGTCATATGTTCGTGACACATATGGACAAATTAAACATAGTTTATGTATTCGATAACGTGATAAACAATCGTAGTGAAGTTTCTGTGAAAACAAGACTCTAAAATAATGTAAAGACATACAATTCTGGTTTGCAATATTTAGTCTAAGAAGTAATTTTTCCCTTCTAGGCTTTTTAGATGAACAACGGAATTCCAAAACAGACACACACACACACACACACACACACACACATAATGTGTGTGTGGTCCCATGGTCTAAGGCACTGTACTGTCGTGTCGCGCTGACTGCGGGCGCTAGGGTTGGAATCCACTAGAATCCTAAAGGTTTATTCGGCCATAGCGACAAAGATAATTGTATCATGGTTCCTCCCTAACCAAGCTGCTATCAGCCTGTGTTAGCTTACACATCTCACCAATACAAAGTGCATCTGCGTATGTACTTGGTGGGAAGCCAGGCACCTCACGGTCGCCAAAGGTCGCATGCGACCTCGTAGTTAAGGTAGATTAAGTATTGTACTGTGTCAGAGTTTTAAGAAAAACTCTGTTGATTTTCAGCCTCTGGGCTGCAATGAACAATAAAACCGACAATTATTAGTATTACACACACACACACACACACACACACACACCCACACACCTGTAATACGGATAGTACTAGTATAACAACATTTAGATATAGGTCTATGTTTATCTATCCGCGTAAAGCCTCACGTCCTAATCCTTTAGCTTGATACACCGACAGTAGAATTTTCCGGTGTTTAGGGGGAAGGCTTTATTTTTTAGTCGATTTTTGTTTTCATTTGTTTATATATATTGTTTTTAGTTTCCTCCTTAGCCTTCAATCAAACTTATAAAAACATCCCCAAGATTCCCCTTCTAGATAAGTGAGTAGGTTGTTGCTTGCTACCTTGTCTATATTGTTTGGTAGAGTATTATATACGTCAATTTACTCCACCTCCATCACCACTCATCTCACCTCACCTCCCTATCACCACTCAATTACTAATCCACTCACTCCATCTCCATCACCACGCAATTATCAACTACCCTTCCTCATCACCAATTCTACCATTACCAACTATTCACTCCACATCCATCACCACTCATATCACCTCCACTCCCTATCACCATCCAATCGCCACCCTCATCCCGCACCTCCCTCATCACACAATCACCCACTACATTGTGTCGTCACCACTCACCCCCACCTCCATCACCACTCACTCCACCTCAATCACCACTCGTATCACCTCCACTCCCTATCACCACTCACTCCACCTCCATCACCCCACCTCCCTCACCACTCACTCCACATTCATCACCACTCATATCACCTCCACTCCCTATCGCCACTCAATGGCCACCCTCACCCCCTCCTCCATCACCACTCACTCCACCTCCATCACCACTCATATCACCTCCACTCCCTATCACCACTCAATCACCATCTCCCTCACCACACAATCACCCACCACCCTCCTCTTCACCACTCATATCACCTCCACTCCCTATCACCACCCTCACCACACAATCACCCACCACCCTCCTCATCACCCGACCATTGATAGGAGGCTCCATGTAATAAGATTCTTATTTCAATTTTCCAGTGAATCCTCGCCCGAAATAGAATGGGACAAGAGGGAATGGTGCTCCTCAGGGGGAAAGAGAGTACAAAGTACAAAGGAAATCAAGCACCAACAGCTCTAGTGACCCTTCTAGGCTGCTTGTCCTCCAAAACACTGAGGATCAAGTGTCCAAACAGTGGTTTAGAGTGGGTAAGGGAACATTGGAAAGGGAACTACTGCCCTGGATCTAATGTCCGTGGCAGGATTAGGAAGTTAGTAAGGGACAGATGGGTTAGTAACTGAGGGGGGGATAGAATAAAGTTATTCATTTACAAACGCAGTCAGTCGCGGGTTTGATGCGAGATATTTGTCTAGGCGGAGTTTAAATGAATCAACGGTGCTGCAGTTTATAACGTCTCAGGGAAGCCCATTCCACAAGTTGACAACTCGATTGAAGAAGAAATTCTTAGATTCGTGTGAGTTAAAAGATTTACCAATAATTTTGCAACCGTTTCCCCGCGTGTAATTAGATTGGTCGATAGTGAAGTACTTCTTACTACAGTCATATTGTCGATGCCTTTGATGATTTTGAACACTTGAATTAAGTCACCTCTTAATCTGCGCTGGGTTAAAGGAAATATATTTAATTCTCTAAGATGCTCTTCGTATGGTTTGTTCTTTAGGCTAGGTATAATTTTGGTAACTCTAGGTTGAACTCGTTCTAGCTTGTTTATATCTTTTTGGTAATAAGGGCACCAGGATTGAACGCAGTATTCCATAAGAGGGCGGACTAAGGAATTGTAAAGGGTTAGGATAACTTCTTTGGATTTATGCTCAAATGACCTGCCTATAAAGCCAATTATTTTGTTTGCCTTCTTAACAACTTCTGAACATTGTTGACTCGGTTTTAGGTTACTTGATATTGTTACCCCAGTTTCTCTGTTTACATTCTTAAGCTGAGTGCCATTCATCGAATAGTTTGCTTTCTAATTTAGGTATCCGATATGTAGTACTTTACTTTTATCCGCATTGAAACTCATTTGCCAAATTTGGGCCCAACATGACAATTTATCTAGATTGTGTTGCATATCGTCAACTTGTTCTTTTGAGAGTACGCTATTTGCAATTTTTGTATCGTCAGCAAATTTTGAGATTGTACAGGTGAGACCCTCATCTATGTCGTTGATGTAAATTAGAAAGAGAATTGGTCCTAGTACCGATCCCTGGGGTACCCCGCTACTTACATGGTCCATTTAGATGCCTTACCGTTTATGACTACTCTTTGCTTTCTGTCGCTGAGCCAATTTTCTATCCATTTCAACACACCGTCTTGTATTCCATGTGCTTTTAGTTTTAGCATTAAACATTTGTGGGGAACTTTGTCAAAGGCCTTTTGAAAATCAAGGTATATAATATCTACAGCTATACTCTTATCGTAGAGGTTGAGGATATCGTGGAAGAAGTCTAAGAGGTTTGTTAAACAGGAACGTTTTTTACGAAAGCCGTGTTGAGTATCTTTAAGTAAGTTATTTGCCTCCAAGTGATTTACGAGTCTGTCTCTTATGACCGTTTCTAGCATTTTACATACAATTGAGGTTAAGCTAATTGGACGATAGTTACTGGGTAGGGATTTGCTGCCTTTTTTAATATCGGTGTTACGTTGGCTAGCTTCCACTGATCAGGCATAGTCCCAGACTGCAAGGATTCATTGAATAGCAATGTCAGTGGTTTGGAGAGCTCATCCTTAGCTTCCTTTAGAACTCTAGGCGAGATTGTATCAGGTCCTGGCGTTTTATTTACCTTGAGTTTATCTAAACAATTCAATACTTCTCTCTCTGTAACGGTGATATTGCTTAGAACATCTGAATTATCAATCTGAATCGGTGATGGTGTAGGGATATCACTGAGGTCTTCGGTTGTAAAAACTGATGCAAAGAAGGTATTTGGTGTATTCTCCATTTTCATCGACTAACGGTCCAACAGTTGAAGTAACTACTTTTTTCTTTCTGATATAACTATAAAAAAAATTCGGGTTTGTTTTACTTTGATTCGCAACATGTAACTCTAGGGTCTTTTTACTTTGCTTAATTAACTTTTTAACTTTGCGTCGTAGCTCTACAAATTTGACCCGTTCTTCGTCATATTGTTAGGATTTTAATCTATCATTAGCAAATTTTTTAGCAAGCAGACACTCTGAAATATCTTTATTCCACCATTTGGGCTTATCATTAAGGCCTGGACGCCGTATTTTCGATGGTATGCAGTCTTGCACTGCCTTAAGGTAAGTGGTTGTGAAACACTCCCAAGATGTATTTATGTCGTTATTGTTAGTCAGAAAGCTCCATTCAGTTTCTTTAAGCTTTGATTTAAGTTTATGAAAATTTGCTTTCTTGAAATTAGGGACTTTCTCAATGCTGCTATTTGATTGTTACTAGTAAACTTTAAAGTGAAAGTTATCGTACGATGGTCGCTGTTACTGAATTCATCACCAACGTTCAAATTCTCTATCAATTCTTCTTTTGTTGCGAGTACAAGGTCAAGCACATTATTACCACGGGTCGGAGATTGTACAAATTGAAAAAGTGAACTCTCTTGCAAGTTAGCATAGAGGTCGTGTCCAGAATGTGAAGTAAGAATATCGCCCCATTTAGTCACGTGTAAGTTGAAATCGCCAAGAATTACGGTATCTTATATGTTAGTTATTTCTGCAATTTGTTCATAAATTTCACTGTCAGTTTGCACTGATTGAGCTGGGGGTCTGTATAATAAAGCTAGTGTTATTTTAGTTCCTCGTTTGTTATTTAATAGTACGGTATGTAAGATATGTCTATATTCGCAATTTGAGGTTTTGACATTAAGACGGGATTAAGACTTTCCTTTATAAAAAACAGAACTCCTCCTCCATTTCTATTGATCCGACTTTTCTCAAACATTGTATAACCAGGAAGCGTATATTCGGCTAAAAAGTCTCTGTCTTCCGTATTTAACCAAGATTCTGTAATGCCGATTATATCATAATGTTCTGTAAACACGAGTTCCTCTAGATCTGAAAATTTATTGCGTATGCTACGAGCATTTACATAAAACACCTTAAGAGTATTAGAGTTGAATGTTACTGATTGTGCATTGTCTGAATTTTCAGTTCGTATTTGACTTACACTACCCTGCCTGGATACCCCAGGTTGACCCAGTTTTTTGAACGGAAATCCTTGACTGCATCGTTCAGCAGATGATCAAGACGTGCAGCTCCTACTTCATTGAGATGTACACCATCTCCTGAAAACAAAGATTTATCATAGTAAAAATTATCCCACGTGTCGACAAAGCCGATGTCCTCCTCCCTGCGGAGTTTGGCTAGTCGGCGATTTGTACTGGTAGCTATGTTGTAGAATCGGTTTTCTACATCAATCCGGGGAACAATTCCTTAAATAAAGATTCCATTAGATTTTTCCTTGAAGGACCTGATCAGCCGCCGGTACTTGCAAAGTAGTTCCTCTGACCGTGTCCGTTGGACATCGTTAGATCCAACGTGGATGACTTACGTAGTGCTTGCGGGGGCGAGCCTGGAAACCTCTTCCACAGCCGCAACAATGTCGTCCACGCCGCCATCTGGGATACAGAATCGCTTTCTGGTCCTGGGTGCCCTGGCGCAGAACTCGGTTATTTGGCCACGGACCATGGAGTCGCCCACAAGCCGAACTTCTTCTGTTTCCTCTTCCTCGTCAATAACAAGAATTTTGAAGCGGTTTTGGCATGTTGTCTGGATGACCTTCCTGGTACTGGTACTGGGATGCACATAGTTTCTCACTAACTGAAAGTTGTCCGGGGGGGGGGGGGGGGGGAGTGAGTAGAGTCATTATTATTTTCTGCAACATCTAAGGTAGCTGCTGGTGTGGGTACCGGTACCGGTACTGTATGCACTGGAATGGCGGTTGACATCGTAGTGGTTTCTTGGGCCGAGGGCACTCCTACGTTGAGTGTGGCAAATTCTTGAAGGGATTCAAGCTTCGTAGTCAGGGCATCGATCTTGCGGTGAGCTGCATTCAATTCATCCGCAATCTTCTCTCGGAACTGGCAAAATCTAAAAATTTGGACATCAGTATCAACAAACATGGTAGGGCCAAATTTACCGGAACAACTCGTGCAGGTTCGTTGCGGCGCCATGACGATATAATCACAATATGCCTGAAAATCACTCTAATTTATGTTAGAGAGAGAGAGCGCATCAGGTAGTGAGGACAGCTTAGCTTGGGGTCTCACTATAAATCTTCTCGCTCTCTCCTTCCTTCCTTCCTTTTTTACTCCCTCCTCTCTCTCTCTCTCTCTCTCTCTCTCTCTCTCTCTCTCTCTCTCTCTCTCTCTCTCTCTCTCTCTCTCTCTCCATACTGTTTTTTTTTCTTATATTCATTTGTCATTCTCTGTATCATTGGCTTTGGTACTTATCACGTATTTGTCTTTTTATGTATTTCTATTTCTATCACGCTTTGCCTAGGGCCTATTTATATTTTACTGCCTACTTCTTTTTCCTTCTTCCTTCCTTCCTTTCTCCTATATGTTTATCCTACTCCTAACTTTATTTAAATGTATAGTTTAATTCTCTCTATGTATGTATCTCTTACTTCCTGCTAATGGATTTTCTCTCGTACGGTACTGCCCCTACTGTCTCTCCTGCTCCTTCCTTCATTTCTACTTCCTATCTCTCTTGTACTTCCTTACTTCCCTTTCCCCCTGCATCCTTCATGTTTTCTTAATCCTCGTTACTTTCCTTTGTCAAGTATTATCCTCTATATCTCTCTTACTACCTGTTTCATGATCTCCTGCCTTTGTTAAATCTCTTTCCTACTACTACTACTACAGCTCACTTGACCATTTCCCTTCCCTTCACTATTTGTTCACCACCAATTACTGTATTATGTAACTCTTGTAATTAATATATTGTGTGTTGTGTTTGCAGGTATGTGTGCGTGACGGTATTGGCAGCAGGTGTGGTGGTTTACCTGGGGTCTCTTGTATTAAGGTAAGTGCACAGATAATTCAATATACCGGTACACTCTCTATATTTGTCTGATCTATCTGTCTACAGGGTGGTGCAGAAGTCGGTTACGCACCGGGCAGAAACTTTACCCTGTTCCATATAGGTCGACCAGAAATAACTCTAACCTCTTTAACCCTTTCATGCACATATGACGCAGAGGTTGCCAGATTAGCAATAAGAAATGGAGTTCTCTCACTCTTATAATTACCTCTCCAAAATTAGTTTTCTGCCCACAGCTAACTCAAAGACAACTGCAGAGGTTGAAGTAACTAAACTAGAGGTTTCTAAATACCCCTGATGGTAACAAAGGCTTTAAAGTATCCCTAAAAGGCTCAATATGTCGGAGAAGGTTAACTCAAAAGGCTCTAGAGTACGGTAAATGGGCTGTTAAGTTTCCATCCCTATTCCCTGGCTGACTCTTCCCAAATGGTAGAAATATTAGCTTGATTACTCTAGTTGTTTGTGAGTTATAGAGGTTAATGTTCAATAGTTTGGGCCTACTTATGTGGAACACGGTATAGTAATGCTGCATTTCTATACATACTGTACAGTACTGTATATGTAGCCAAGCGCTAGGCTGTGTGGACCATCCTGTGGATATTTTGTTTTTATCAAATAATATCTTTATAACCATTATAGATGTTTTCTTTTATAATACATCATTAACTGCAGAATAGGTAGTAGCAGCTATAGGCCAAGTTTAAAGTTGCATTACGAGTAAACGTATATGAAAAATGATGAAATTAAAAGACAAATGATGCAGAACATTATATTCACTTGTGAGTTTAGACTGCTTTCCCATTATTTTCCGACATTTTATCCAGTTGAAAACACTTGCATTCAGTAGATACATAGGCTACATACATAAGACGATGGTGTTTTCAAAATTGTCGTATTTTTTGTTCTCGATATATCTTCTATACAATTGCCTGTGCCCTTTTGTGTAATCATTGGGCTATTATAATGCAGTTGGGAAAGAGTACATGCTTAGATTAACCCTCTCACGCATGAATACTCGAATCGCGTATTCAAGGAGAGTGTTTCTAAATGTATAGATACAAGATTAGCGTATTCAATACTTTAGAAATCAATTTAATGAAAACTTAATACTAATTGCACATATATATATATATATATATATATATATATATATATATTATATATATATATATATATATATATATCCATTATTCCTTCTCCATCCATCTAGCATCAAACCAACTTCTATTCCTGATTCATCCACAACCTAAGTTTCATTCATCCTCTCTCCAGTCCAATCAAGTCCTCCGCTCAGTCATTCTTCCCGAGTGGTGAGAAAATAAATCACTCAAACAAAACTGTTGACAGTAATTTGCCAATGTCAAATATTTATAGTGTTCTGATGAAGTGTTGACTCAGAGCAGGGGGAGAGGGGAGGGGGGGAAGAGAGAGAGAGAGAGAGAGAGAGAGAGAGAACAAGGGAAGGTAGTACAAAGGAAGTCAAGCAACAACAGATCCAGTGACCCCTCAAGGCTGCTTGCCCTCTAAAACACTGATGGTCAAGTGTCCAAACAGTGGTTTAGAGTGGGTAAGGGAATCATGGAAAGGGAAGGCTGCCCGTGGCAGGATTAGGAGATGTTATTAGGGGAAAGTTGTTAAGAGTAAAAAAAAAATAATAATAATAATAAAAATAACCTATATTCATTTAGATATGCAGTCAGTCATGGATTTAAGGAAAGGTATTTGTATTTGTCTAGGTGAAGTTTAAAAGAATCAACGGTGCTGCAGTCTATAACGTCTGTCTCGGGGAAGCCCATTTCACAAGTTGACAACTCGATTGAAGAAAGATTCGTGGGAGTTAAAAGATTTACTACCAATAATTTTGCAACCATTTCCCTGCGTGTAATTAGATTGATCGACAGTGCAGCACTTCCTACAGTTCATATTGTCGATGTTTTTGATGATTTTGAACACTTGAATTAAGCCGCCTCTTAATCTGCGCTGGGTTAAAAGAAATATATTTAATTCTCTAAGACTCTCCTCGTATGGTTTGTTCTTTAGGCTAGGTATCCTTTATGGTAACTCTACATTGAATTCGTTCTAGCTTGTCTCTATCTTTTTGGTAATAAGGGCACCAGGATTGAACGCAGTATTCCAGAACAGGACGTACTAAGGAATTGTAAAGAGTTAGGATAACTTCTTTGGATTTATGCTCAAATGACTTACCTATAAAGCCAACTATTTTGTTTGCCTTCTTAACAACTTCTGAACTTGTTGTCTTTCTCTCCTTTTCTCTTTGTCCCTGGCTTGTATCCATTCGGCCCCCTTCAGCCAACTGTTTTAAGACGTTTATCCCCATCTAGGTGTCGATTTCTTCCTAGCGAGCAATAGCGAGCCAGCATTGTGTGGACAAATCCGGCTTCGCCGGAGAAATTTTTCTATCGAAAAATGTACAAATTTAGCTTGCTGTCAAAACCAAAATATATATATGCTGGGTCGCTATCGCTCGCCAGGAAAATATTGACACCTAGATGGGGGTAAACGTCTTAAAACAGTAGGCTGAATGGGGCCGAATGGATACAAGCCAAAGAGAGAGGGAGAGAAAAAGAAAACAAGCGAGCTGGGCTCCCTTAAACTACCCTGTCACTGCTCCTCCACTCTCCTTAAACTATCCTGTTACTGCTCCCCCACTCTCCTTAAACTATCCTGTTACTGCTCCCCCACTCTCCTTAAACTATCCTGTTACTGCTCCCCCACTCTCCTTAAACTATCCTGTCACTGCTCCTCCACTCTCCTTAAACTATCCTGTCACTGCTCTCCTACTCTCCTTAAACTATCCTGTCACTGCTCTCCCACTCTCCTTAAACTATCCTGTCACTGCTCTCCCACTCTCCTTAAACTATCCTGTCACTGCTCTCCTACTCTCCTTAAACTATCCTGTCACTGCTCTCCCACTCTTCTTAAACTATCCTGTCACTGCTCTCCCACTCTCCCACTGTTTCTCAGCAACAGAAAGCAAAGGGTAGTCATAAACGGTAAGGCATCTAAATGGACCAATGTAAATGGACCAATGTAAGTAGCGGGGTACCCCAGGGATCGGTACTAGGACCAATTCTCTTTCTAATTTACATCAACGACATAGATGAGGGTCTCACCTGCACAATCTCAAAATTTGCTGACGATACAAAAATTGCAAATAGCGTACTCTCAAAAGAACAAGTTGACGATATGCAACACAATCTAGATAAATTGTCATGTTGGGCCCAAATTTGGCAAATGAGTTTCAATGCGGATTAATGTAAAGTACTACATGTCGGATACCTAAATGAGAAAGCAAACTATTCGATGAATGGCACTCAGCTTAAGAATGTAAAACAGGAAACTGATCTGGTAGTAACAATATCGAGTAACCTAAAACCGAGTCAACAATGTTCAGAAGTGTTAAGGAAGGCAAACAAAATAATTGGCTTTATAGGCAGGTCATTTGAGCATAAATCCAAAGAAGTTATCCTAACCCTTTACAATTCCTTAGTCCGCCCTCTTCTGGAATACTGCGTTCAATCCTGGTGCCCTTATTACCAAAAAGATATAAACAAGCTAGAACGATTCAACGTAGAGTTACCAAAATGATACCTAGCCTAAAGAACAAACCATACGAAGAGCGTCTTAGAGAATTAAATCTATTTCCGTTAACCCAGCGCAGATTAAGAGGCGACTTAATTCAAGTGTTCAAAATCATCAAAGGCATCGACAATATGAACTGTAGTAAGTACTTCACTATCGACCAATCTAATTACACGCGGGGAAACGGTTTGCAAATTATTGGTAAATCTTTTAACTCGCACGAATCTAAGAATTTCTTCTTCAATCGAGTTGTCAACTTGTGGAATGGGCTTCCCCGAGACGTTATAGACTGCAGCACGGTTGATTCATTTAAATTCCGCCTAGACAAATATCTCGCATCAAACCCGCGACTGACTGCGTTTGTAAATGAAAAACTTTATCCTCCCCTCAGTTACTAACCCATATGTCCCCTACTAACTTCCTAGTCCTGCCACGTTAGTGATGGGCAAGTTTCCCTTTCCAATGTTCCCTTACCCACTCTAAACCACTGTTTGGACACTTGATCCTCAGTGTTTTGGAGGACAAGCAGCCTAGAAGGGTCACTAGATCTGTTGTTGCTTGATTTCCTTTGTACTCCTTTGTACTCCTTTGTACTCCTTAAACTATCCTGTCACTGCTCTCCCACTCTCCTTAAACTATCCTGTCACTGCTCTCCCACTCTCCTTAAACTATCCTGTCACTGCTCTCCCACTCTCCTTAAACTATCCGCACTGTGCGCCCCACTCTCCTTAAACTATCCTGTCACTGCTCGCCCACTCTCCTTAAACTATCCTGTCACTGCTCTCCCACTCTCCTTAAACTATCCTGTCACTGCTCTCCCACTCTCCTTAAACTAACCTGTCACTGCTCCTCCACTCTCCTTAAACTACCCTGTCACTGCTCCTCCACTCTCCTTAAAACTGGCTTTAAATTAGTTGTCTTCCATTTCTGACAGCTGGCTCATGTTTACGTCTTTTCTGACTGCTTTCAGCAACTTGCCATCTACTCCGTATATTCTAAGTACTAAGTATAGCCTTATAAAGCCTATAAACATGTGTTTAACACAAAGCATGTATTTGTTTGTATTATAATGATAGTAAATACAATATTATATAATTATGTCCAATTCAAGGCCAAAAATGTGAGTATCAAGTTCTTTAGTCGAGTAAATTTGTATCGTTTTATTGGCGCCCAAATTTATTATAAAAACATGTCTCGCAAATAAAATGCACACTCTACCGGACGATAATGTGTTATTTTCTGTAATAGCTCTGGCAGCCTACCTGTACCGTAGCCCAGCCCCACCTGTTGCACCCCCCATACCCAACTGTTGCTACCATCACCACTCACACTTCACAGTGTTTCTTTACCATACTGTTGCTCTCCTTGTACTTCCTTGTGGGGTTTTTTCACAATTCTTATTCTGCGTCTACACAAGCAATTTCCTTCTTATCTTTCATAGTTTGTTCACGTCTTCATCCCACCATGCTGTCCCTTTCTTTCCATTTGCGATCTTACACACACCACATACATCCTTCGCATTCTTCACCAGGCAGTCTATATATATCTTCCACACACTTTCAATCTCCATTCCACCCACATTGTTTTGAACTAGTAATTCTGCTTACACCTTTTGTTTTATTTTTCTGCTGCTTCCTAATTTTCCGTTCTTTCCATTTCATATTTTTAGCGTTACATTTTCTTCTCTCACATTTATTCCATGCTCCTCTCAACCTCTCCTTGTTTAAGGGGGGTGACCTTCTTTTTGTTATTTCTGTCCTTTTCTCTCTTTCTCTGGCTTGTATCCATTCGGCCCATTCAGCCAACTATTTTAAGAAGTTTATCCCCATCTAGGTGTCGATTTCTTCCTGGCGAGCGATAGCGAGCCAGCATTATATGAAGAAATCCGGCTTCGCCGGAGAAATTTTTCTATCGAAAAATGTACAAATTTAGCCTGCTGTCAAACAAAAATAAAAAATATGCTGGCTCGCTACCGCTCACCAGTAAAAAATTTACACCTGGATGGGTAAACGTCTTAAAACAGTAGGCTGAATGGGGTCAAATGGATACAAGCCAGAGAAAGATAGAAAAGGACAACAAAAGCAGATCACCCACCTTAACACAATTATATGGTCCTCCTCTCAAACCTCTCACTGCTTTTGAATCACTAAAATCAGCAATCATTCCTGTTGTTGTTGCTGTTCCTGTTTCCACCATCACTTAATTAGCATATATACTTCTGACATCCTGCCCTGCAACATTGTTATACCTTGTATACATATGCACATCCTTTTGCTGCAACAAATATGACTTATGTACCCTTTTTCCATTACACATATCCTTCAGTCTTATTTCATTACACATATCCTTCAGTCTTTTTTCATTACACATATCCTTCAGTCTTTTTTCATTACACATATCCTTCAGTCTTTTCTACATATCCTTCAGTCTTTTTTCATTACACATATCCTTCAGTCTTTTTTCATTACACATATCCTGTGTGAGTGTCCCGACGCAACTCGGGTAGAAATTGATTTCATTCAATTTCTACCCGAGTTGCGTCGGGACACTCAAAAATCCGTGTATGGTATTCTGGAAATATGGATCCTACAACTAGGTTTGAATTGAAATATATTCGCCTAGTGGGTTTCCCTTCTCCCTAACATAAATAGGATAGAAGGCTGAGTGTCTTTTAGACTGCCGTGGTGTAATTGATTAAAGCGTCGGCTATCATCCTGAGTCGAGGTTTCGATCCCCACTGAGAGACTAGACATTTTTAGTGGCTCACGTGTATTTTTGATATATCTCATATATATATATATATATATATATATATATATTTATGTATTTATTTATTTATGTATAAGTATATATTTGTTTATTTTTTAATTTATTTATTTATTCAATTATTTATATATTATTACACATACAATTTATGTACAGTATATACTGTACAGTTATGCTGTACACATTCATTTTCAACCTTGGGAATAGTAATTGTAACTGGAGCTGGAGGCGTTAAATAGTTTATTTCAACACAGACACGGTCGACAGCTCTCAATATTAACAAGTGTAGCATATGAATAATTTACTGTATATCTGTCAGACATGGCACTCTCTCTCTCTCTCTCTCTCTCTCTCTCTCTCTCTCTCTCTCTCTCTCTCTCTCTCTCTCTCTCTCTCTCTCTCTCTCTCTCTCTCTCTAAAATTATTGGTAAATCTTTTAACTCACACGAATCTAAGAATTTCTTCTTCAATCGAGTTGTCAACTTGTGGAATGGGCTTCCCCGAGACGTTATAGACTGCAGCACCGTTGATTAATTTAAACTCCGCCTAGACAAATATCTCGCATCAAACCCGCGACTGACTGCGTTTGTAAATGAATAACTTTATTTTATCCTCCCCTCAGTTACTAACCCATATGTCCCCTACTAACTTCCTAGTCCTGCCACGGACATTAGTTCCAGGGCAGTAGTTCCCTTTCCAATGTTCCCTTACCACTCTAAACCACTGTTTGGACACTTGATCCTCAGTGTTTTGGAGGACAAGCAGCCTAAAAGGGTCACTAGACCTGTTGTTGCTTGATTTCCTTTGTACGATACTCGGCACTAGTCTCCCCCTTGTATCGCCACTCCTTAAGTCGTGGAGCGTCAATCAATATTGCCCCCCCCCCCCCATTTAAAATAGAATAGGTTAGGTGGCAAACTTCTGATACCATATATTTTGAAAATTATAGCTCAATATTGCCCCCCCCCCCCCCCCCACACACACACCCGAAAAAGCGGTCGTATTATATCACTTTTATTGTAAACTCGCCTTGATGCCCGCCTTACCTGCCACTTACCTGGTCCAAAGAAAAGGTATTATGAAACAGTGGGCTCGTGAATATATAATGAGAGAGAGAGAGAGAGAGTGAGAGAGTGAGGGAGAGAGTGAGGTTGAGGGAGTCGTAAATATATAATGAGAGAGAGTGAGAGTCGTGAATATATAATGAGATATAGAGAGTGAGAGTGAGTCGTGAATATATAGTGAGAGAGAGAGAGTTGATGAATATACAAGACACAGGTTGTTGCTGCGCTTTCACACAGCGCTCATCCTCGTGTGCTAACCTTTCTTAGTCTGTAGTGAGTCAGTTACCCATCCTGGCACACAGGAACTATTGCATATTATCCTAGTTAACACAGCTTACCTCTTGATGGAGGTCTAGGGAGGAATCTAATAAATTATAATAATACAAAATACATATAATATGAGCATATAAATACGCCCATCCCGCATTAATTACCCTATTCAAGGGTCGTTAACCTTTTGACCGTAATTTATGCCCTAGTGACCCTCATTTAGCTGACCAAAGTCGTCTTGTATTGCCATAATACATTCAAAGGCACACACACAAATTAGACCGATCACACACACACACACACACACACATAGTACACACACACACAGTACACACACACACAGATACAGTACACACACACACACAGTACACACACACACACACACACACACACACACACACACACACACACACACACACACACACACACACACACACACACACACACACACGCGCGCGCGCAGACACACACTCACACACTCACCATTTCCATTCAAAGGCTCCCGTTAATTTAAACATCCTCTATTGCCAACCACCAAACACTTCTATGTTATGAATGGTTCTTAGTAAGTATATTCAATTTACCAGTCGTGTGGTATACTAAACATTATAACCATCTAAATGAAAGGGTTAAAAGTCCCTCCCACACCAATCTTTTAAGGGGGTCCACCTCATTTGTTTTCTCTTTCTCTCCCTCTCTCTTTGGCTTGTATCCATTCGGCCCCATTCAGCCTACTGTTTTAAGACGTTTACCCCCATCCAGGTGTCAATATTTTCCTGGCGAGCGGTAGCGACCCAGCATATATATATTTTTTGTTTTACAGCAAGCTAAATTTGTACATTTTTCGATAGAAAAATTTCTCCGGCGAAGCCGGATTTCTCCATACAATGCTGGCTCGCTATAGCTCGCCAGGAAAAAATCGACACCTGGATCGGGATAAACGTCTTAAAAACAGTTGGCTGAATGGGACCAAATGGATACCAGTCAGAGAAAGAGAGAAAAGGAGAGAAAGATAAAAACAAGCAGGTGACCCCCCCCCCCTTAACTCCGCTAAAATATTTGTGTATGTGATGATAAAGACGTTTTGTGTTGGTCGGGAAGTAATACATCAGA
Organism: Paralithodes platypus; assembly: GCA_032716605.1. Taxonomy (NCBI): domain Eukaryota; kingdom Metazoa; phylum Arthropoda; class Malacostraca; order Decapoda; family Lithodidae; genus Paralithodes; species Paralithodes platypus. The sequence continues at coordinate 45,730,303 of CM064531.1, read as the reverse complement.
AGAGCTAATTTGGCCCAGGTGTCATTGTGTAGGCCTAGGTGAGTTGTGGGCCTTCATAACAACACCTTCCTATCTACCTCCCTCCCTCTCCTCTTCCTCTCTCTCTGTTTATCTGTCTATCTATTTATCAGTATCTATATATCTGTCTATCTATCTATCTATATATCTATCTAATTATTTATCTGTCTATCAAGTATATCTCAAATATACACGTGAGCTAAATAAATGTTTAAATACTCCCAGCCGGGATCCGACATTCCGAACGTGTCCAATCTTTTAATCCACGGCGTGGGTGTATTTAAAAATATATGTATATACTTGTATCTACAGTATATATATAGATATATATATCTATATGTTAATCTATATATCTAAATTATAATATATATACCTTATATATATATATATATATATATATATATATATATATATATATATATATATGGTTTATACAGTACGGTATACATATATATATATATATATATATATTTTTTTTTTTTTATTGTACCGGTATGTTATTATTTCATTATTCCATTATATTATCCTCTTACAGAACATATGCTGAAGCTGATTCTATGTTGTATTTAACACTTTCAGTACCGGTGCCGTCCTTTTAACTTTATTCTGCCTACTATTAGTCGATTTTATTTAGTTTAATAAGTTTCTCCAACTGCACTATCAACAGACTGAACTATCTCACATAACCCTTTTCACTACCACAGATCCTTCTTAAACTGCATCACATTAAATTAAATTAAGGAGACGTTGCCGGTACAGAAGAGGTTAACTGTAACTTAATATCATGTCATTGAATATTACGATAACATGGTTAACTTTTTGGGCGATTTTTGCAGGTATTCAGTATTTTTTCAGTTTCCTCCCTAGACCTCCATCACATTTAAAAAAAAAATCAATTAGATCCACCTTCTAGATTAATTTGTACATGTTTAGGTAGAAAAATGTTCCGACCGAAGGCAGGTTCTTCCAACATTACAGGCTCGCTATCGTTCGTCAGGGAAAAAATCGACACATAAATAGCACGAAAGGTCTAAATATTGACGAAGAAATGGGGCGAAGGTCTTAAAATCGACTAACTAATTGGGCAAGCATCTTAACATCTGAAAACTAATGGGGCTAAACATGAGGGAGAAAAGAGTCCAGAAAACCGGCCCATCCCCCCTTAACCCGTACAGTTCCAGAGACGTCCTTTTCATTATATTCTGGAGACGATTATATTCAGCTTAGGAAGGACGTCTATTCATGAAAATGCTACAAACTATCACAATTACCGGTACTCCTTTTAGCTACCATATAATGCTACACACTATCACAATTACCGGTACCGGTACTCCTTTTAGCTACCATATAATGCTACACACTATCACAATTACCGGTACCGGTACTCCTTTTAGCTACCATATAATGCTACACACTATCACAATTACCGGTACCGGTACTCCTTTTAGCTACCATATAATGCTACACACTATCACAATTACCGGTACCGGTACTCCTTTTAGCTACCATATAATGCTACACACTATCACAATTACCGGTACCGGTACTCCTTTTAGCTACCATATAATGCTACACACTATCACAATTACCGGTACTCCTTTTAGCTACCATATAATGCTACACACTATCACAATTACCGGTACTCCTTTTAGCTACCATATAATGCTACACACTATCACAATTACCAGTACCGGTACTCCTTTTAGCTACCATATAATGCTACACACTATCACAATTACCGGTACTCCTTTTAGCTACCATATAATGCTACACACTATCACAATTACCGGTACCGGTACTCCTTTTAGCTACCATATAATGCTACACACTATCACAATTACCGGTACTCCTTTTAGCTACCATATAATGCTGCACACTATCACAAGTACCGGTACTCCTTTTAGCTACCATATAATGCTACACACTATCACAATTACCGGTACCGGTACTCCTTTTAGCTACCATATAATGCTACACACTATCACAATTACCGGTACCGGTACTCCTTTTAGCTACCATATAATGCTACACACTATCACAATTACCGGTACTCCTTTTAGCTACCATATAATGCTGCACACTATCACAATTACCGGTACCGGTACTCCTTTTAGCTACCATATAATGCTACACACTATCACAATTACCGGTACCGGTACTCCTTTTAGCTACCATATAATGCTACACATTATCACATTTACCGGTACTCCTTTTAGCTGCCATATAACTTTCCTAAGCTTCATAAAATCGTCTAAACGTCACCGGTACAGAATCAGCTAACAAATAAAGTAGGTGTGCAGTTTTTGCATTACCCCCCCAAAAAAAAGAAAAAAAGAAAAGAAAACTGCATACGCAACTCTGCGACCTAGAATTCTGCAAGACAGTAGTATTGAAACTCTTAGGTAAAATCGGTTTATACACAGTATAAATATATATACAGTATATATATATACAGTATATATATATATATACAGTATATATATATACAGTATATATATATATAAAATATATATATCTATATAATATTTTCGATTGTCTGTGTGTCTGTGTGTGTGTCTGTTCTTTATGCATGGCCACATTTTTTAAGCTAGAGCGTTCATACTTGGTACGCATAGTAAGGGGGTCCCTAGGCAGGTTTTAGTGAACAAAATAGACTTCCCCAGGGTGAAAGGGCCGGAGAAAGTGGGCGCGAAATCGCAAAAATGGCCGTTTGGGGTAGAAGGAGGCCTCCGTTCGAAAAGGTGTATGGAACGAAAGTTATTCGCAGCCCCCCAAAATGGGGGTACGAATGAGGTCAGATCCAAACTCGGAGGTCATTTAGCGGCCGAAATCGAGGTCGCCGTTTAATGAGGCACAGGGAGGTCGAGGCCGGTGATTATGGTAGTAGTAGAATTGTGATGATTGTGGTAGTAGTGATTGATGATGGTGATTATGGTAGTAGTAGTGGTGGCAGTAGATGATTATGGTGATTACCCGGGTAACGCCGGGTACCCCTGCTAGCATATAATTATATATATATATATATATATATATATATATATATATATATATATATATATATATATATATATATATATATATACACACCCAAAGTGAACCTGAAACAATTACCCATAGCGATTTCCCATGTATTTCATTATAAGAAATATTAACAAATAAGCACTACTATAACCATCATCACTACTACTATATTATGAAATACATGGGAAATCCCTATGGGCAATTCTTTAAGGATCGCACTATATATACAATATATATATATATATATATATATATATATATATATATATATATATATATATATATACATATATATATACCGTTATACAGTATATAAATATATACCGGTATATATATACTGTATATATATATACGGGTGGATGGGACTCGTTAGCCTTGGTAGGCAACTCATCTAGGGGAGACAACCTTATACAAATCCGGGTGGATGGGACTCGTCAGCCTTGGTTGGCAACCTGTCTAGGGGAGTAAACCTGATACAACTCCGTACTGCTTACCTAAGGGTAAGGCAGGTTAGTGGATGGATTAGCCGAACACCACTGTAGAAAAATAGTGCTAACAAGATACACAGAGGGCCTCGGAGTCGGACGGATCCTAGATTGAGTGGTCAATCCTGTAAGTCCTTCACTAAACTGGCTCGGGTTGTCCCTCTCTCGGGGAACGGGTCCGCTTGGGGGCATTCTGTGTATGGCCACCCTCGTAAGGGGAGTAAGGCGTCCGGCAATAGATAGATAGATAGATAGATATATATATAATTATGTATATCGCAAATATACTTTTTTGAGTATTTTTTTATGATGAAGGTTAACTTATGACCTTGGCCTGTGACCTTGACCTTTATGTAGGATTATATTTGTGTTTACTTTGATGTTACCTTAGAAAATCAACTAAGTGTGTCAAATTTCATTAAAGATCATCAGTTAGTTTCAGAGGTATTAAATGAATAGTTGACCTTCACCTTTGATCTTCATCTTGACCTTCATGATGTCTGAAAATTTAACATTTTAATTTTCCCTTAAAGCACAACTGTCTCAACGAATGTTGTGACGTTTACATGAATAGTAAATAAATGACCATATTGACCTTATATTTGACATTGACCTGTGACCTTGACCTATCATATGGAATTATTTTTATTCTTGTATGACCTTGGTCTCGGCACTCCGAATATTCATGATATGCCTAATGAGAATCTTACGTTAAATAGGAAATGCTAGTAAAAATCATATTTCGACCTTTAACCTTGACCTTTGACCTTAAAATGTCTTAGCAAGGATTTAGTTATAGGAGGAACAGTTAGGAATTGGTTTGCTTAACAGCAATGTTCGTATTAACTAGCATTATGAATATGGTGTAATTTGTATAAAAACTTATTGATTACAAATAGTGATCATAATATTGTGACCTTGACCTTTGACCTTCGACTAAAAATAAAATACATATATTTGGATGGTCGTCACATTGACCAACTGAATTTGCCTTTATAATTTGATGACAATACATTAAACAGTCAAGGAGTTTAGGGAAAATTACAAATACTCTTACTTTGACCTTGACCACTCACCTTTACTATTACAATAGTTATGTGAAATTTGATATATATAATATTTAAGTTATAAGCCATATCACAGCCAGTTTTCAAACATTTTAGTAATTGTTTTTAATAAATAATAAAAGTTGACCTTTGACCTTGACCTGTAACATTGACCTTTATGTAAGAGTTTTTTTTTTTGCATTGACATTGCCCATGAAAATCAAATAAGCATGATTAATTTCATTAAAACCCATCAGTTAGTTTCATATATATTAGTAGAATAGTTGACCTTGACCTGTGACCTTTATATGTCTCAACATTCATTATTTTCCTTTTCACTTAAAGTGCAACTATCTCCCCAAATGTTGTGAAGTTTGCATGAAAAGTAAAGAAAATAACATATTGACATTTTATTTGACCTTGACCTGTGACCTTGATCTTTCATATGGAATTGAATAATTTATTGTATGACCTTGGCCTAGGTATTCCGAATATACATGGTAAGCCTAATGAGAATCTAACAATTAGTATAAGAAATACTAGTAAAAACACTATTTTGACCTTTGACCTTGATATTTGACCTTACTCTTTATAATATTTATCTAACATTTGTGCAATACGATATCAAGGTTATCAGTAACTTGTATAGTGAAAATGAAGATATTTGAAAAAAACTAAAAATAAATGGTATAAGTTGACCTTTCACCTTGACCTGTGACCTTGACCTTTATGTAAGAGCAAAACAAAAATGTCATTGACATTGCTCAGGAAAATCAAATATGCATGACTAATTTCATTAAAACCCATTAGGCCTAGTTAGTTTCATATATATTTATAGAATAGATGACCTTGACCTTTGACCTTGACCTTCATGATGTCTCAAAATTTATTATTTTTCTTTTCATTTAAAGTGCAATTATATCATCAAATGTTGTGAAGTTTGCATGAAAAGTAAAGAAATAGGCATATTGACCTGTTATTTGACCTTGACCTGTGAACTTGACCTTTCATATGGAATTGTATAGTTTCTTGTATTACCTTGGCTTTAGTATTCCGAATATACATGGTGAGTCTAGTGAAAATCTAACAGTTAATATAAGAAATACTAGTAAACAAAATATATTGACCTTTGACCTTATACTTCAGAATATTTATCTAAAATTTGGTCAATAAGATATCGAGGTTACTAGTAACTTGTATAGAGACAATGAAGAAATTTGAGTAAAAACTAAGACGCATGAAACTTTGACCTTATTTTTAACCTTGACCTTTGACCTTAACCTTTTAGTTAAAAGTCTTTTTGACTGACCTTCGCATTGACCAAATGAATATACCTGGGAAATTTGGTGAAAAAGTAAAATCGGTTTATACACAGTATAAATATATATATATATATATACTGTATATACAGTATATACACACAAAGTGAACCTGGAACAATTACCCATAGCGATTTCCCATGTATTTCATTATATGAAATATTAACAAATAAATACTACTACTATCACCATCATCACTACTACTATATTATGAAATACATGGGAAATCCCTATGGGCAATTGTTTAAGAATCGCACTATGTAATTATACAATATATATATATATATTTATATATATATATATATATATATATATATATATATATATACCGGTATATATATACTGTATATATAAATATATGTATATCGCAAATATACTTTATTGAGTATTTTTTTAAGATGAAGGTTAACTTATGACCTTAGCCTGTGACCTTGACCTTTATGTAGGATTATATTTATGTTTACTTTGATGTTACCCTAGAAAATCAACTATGTGTGTTAAATTTCATTAAAGATCATCAGTTAGTTTCAGAGGTATTAAATGAGTAGTTGACCTTCACCTTTGATCTTCATCTTGACCTTCATGATGTCTGAAAATTTAACATTTTAATTTTCCCTTAACCCGGCAAGCGCGATAGGCCTCACGGAAGGCTTCCTATAGGGAACGCGATAGGCCTCACGGAAGCAGGACCATAAAAAAAGACTTCCATAAAAAAAAAGGGCCTATCAAAACAAAGGAATTTGTCTCTAGGTGAGATAATTCCCCTCCAGTACTCATCCATGTAAATCTCACCCACCCCCCTCCCCTCCTTCCCCACCTTATTCCCCCCTCCCTCCCCACCTCAATTATCACCTATTTTTCCTCTTATTATCATCATTTATCGGTTAATTTTCTCTCCCGCGATAATGTAGCACCAGTGGGTTGCATAAAAGATCGTTATGCAACACCCAGACACCGGCACACACCGCCCCGCTCTCCTCAGTTGACTCCCAGACAGCGAGAGGGGAAGGCTGCCTGTCTCTCTCTCTCGCCTGAGATTATGACCGGGTGGCCAATATCTTCGTTTTTCACCACCCAAATGCTTTTCCCACTTATTTTAGCACTCTTGAAGGTTCATATATACATCATATATGTAAAATAAAAGCATACCGAAAACAAATAATGGTTTATATTGTAAATATAACGAATTCTGTCAGAATCCAGGGCTAGAAATGCACAAATAACTACCCTAGCACCTACTGTCATATCGCGCTTGTCAGGTTAAAGCACAACTGTCTCAACGAATGTTGTGAAGTTTACATGAATAGTAAAGAAATTAGCATATTGACCTTATATTTGACGTTGACCTGTGACATTGACCTATCAAATAGAATTATGTTTATTCTTGTATGACCTTGGTCTAGGCACTCCGAATATGCATGATATGCCTAATGAGAATCTTACTTTAAATAGGAAATACTAGTAACAATCATATTTCGACCTTTAACCTTGACCTTTGACCTTGACCTTCGACCTTAAAATGTCTTATCAAGGATTTAGTTATAGGAGGAACAGTTAGGATTTAGTTAGCTTAACAGCAGTTCGTATTAACTAGCATTATGAATATGGTGTAATTCGTATAAAAACTTATTGATTACAAATAGTGATCATATAGTATGACCTTGACCTTTGACCTTTGACTAAAATTATAATACATATATTTGGATGGTCGTCGCATTGACCAACTGAATTTGCCTGTATAGTTTGATGACAATACATTAAACAGTCAAGGAGTTTAGGGAAAATGACAAATACTCTTGCTTTGACCTTGACCACTGACCTTTACTATTACAATATTTATGTGAAATTTGATATATATGATGTTTAAGTTATAAGCCATAACACAGCCAGTTTTCTAAAATTTTAGTAATTGTTTTTAATAAATAATAAAAGTTGACCTTTGACCTTGACCTGTGACATTGACCTTTATGTAAGAGTAAATTTGTTTGCATTGACATTGCCCATGAAAATCAAATAAGCATGATTAATTTCATTAAAACCCATCAGTTAGTTTCATATATATTAGTAGAATAGTTGACCTTGACCTGTGACCTTTATCTTGACCTTTATATGTCTCAACATTTATTATTTTCCTTTTCACTTAAAGTGCAACTATCTCCCCAAATTTTGTGAAGTTTGCATGAAAAGTAAAGAAAATAGCATATTGACATTTTATTTGACCTTGACCTGTGACCTTGACTTTTCATATGGAATTGAATAATTTATTGTATGACCTTGGCCTAGGTATTCCGAATATACATGGTAAGCCTAGTGAGAATCTAACAATTAGTATACGAAATACGATAATTATCGCGAATAGACTCGCAGCGTTATTATACATAATTTATTAGGGAAAGTGAAGCTCTATGGAATCCTTATAATATACTCACATAGATTCCGTTGTGGTAGAATAGTTTTGATAAGTTTTGTAACTCGATTTTGTCGATATAAATAGTCCCGCGCGTAAACAAACTCAGTCCCGCAATCTTGAGAGCTCTGCTACTGACGTGTTCGAAGTGGAGTACACTCGCTACGGTAAAGTGTTATGTTCTACAAAGATGTTACTGTATGTCTAATATATGAACCCACAGTAGCTGGCATGCAACTTGCAAGGGCTAGTGTTGTATCCCACGTACTGGGTCTAGGGCACTCTAGGGTTAGGTTAGGTTAGGTTGTTTGGTTAGGTTAATATACTAGGTCTCGGAAACAAGATTCGTAGTTGCGGTAGTATTTACATCAAAACTATAGTTAACTATCAAAACTATTCTCCCACAGTGGAATCTATGTGAGTATATTATAAGGATTCCATAGAGCTTCACTTTCCCTAATAAATTATGTATAATAACGCTGCGAGTCTTTTCAACAAAAATACCAGAAATACTAGTAAAAACACTATTTTGAGCTTTGACCTTGATATTTGACCTTACCCTTTGGAATATTTATGTAAATTTTTTGCAATATGATATCAAGGTTACCAGTAACTTGTATAGTGAAAATGAAGACATTTAAATACAACTAATAATAATTAGTATCAGTTGACCTTTCACCTTGACCTGTGACCTTGACCTTTATGTAAGAGCAAAACAAAAATGTAATTGACATTGCTCAGGAAAATCAAATATGCATGACTAATTTCATTAAAACCCATTAGTTAGTTTCATATATATTTATAGAATAGTTGACCTTGACCTTCATGATATATCTCAAAATTTATTATTTTTCTTTTCATTTAAAGTGCAATTATATCACCAAATGTTGTGAAGTTTGCATGAAAAGTAAAGAAATAGGCATACTGACCTGTTATTTGACCTTGACCTGTGAACTTGACCTTTCATATGGAATTGTATAGTTTCTTGTATCACCTTGGCCTTAGTATTCCGAATATACATTGTAAGTCTAGTGAGAATCTAACAGTTAATATAAGAAATATTAGTAAACAAAATATATTGACCTTTGACCTTGACCTTTGCCCTTATCCTTCAGAATATTTATCTAAAATTTGGTCAATAAGATATCGAGGTTACTACTAACTTGTATAGAGACAATGAAGAAATTTGAATAGAAACTAAGACACATGAAATATTGACCTTATTTTTAACCTTAACCTTTAATTTAAATTGAAAACTTCATTTTGACTGACCTTCGCATTGACCAAATGAATATACCTGGGAAATTTGGTGAAAATCCATCAAACGGTCTAGGAGGAGTTTCCGGACGGACGACGACGACGGACAAGCTGACTGATGGTGCACACTGCACAGTATACGGGCGGGATCTGTGTGCGCGATACCACTCTGCTTCGCAGAGTTGATAATTTATAATGATCAGATTCAATTTCCTCTTACATAGTCTCCCCATAATCTTCACGTAAATTAAATATAATAATAACCCTTTCAGTCTCTAATACGCATTTTTGTTTTGTTTTCTGGTAATGATTAGACGATTATATTCAGATTAGGAAGGGTATATGGAAGTCAGAGGGTTGATTGGGAGAGTCTTTACCCTTTTAATACCCACAGATCCTTCCTAGGCTGCATACAATCGTCTAATGATAGTCAAAATATGCTGCTAAAATGCGTCAGAGCTTCAAAGGGTTTAACATATAAGTATATTGTAGATATACAGCTCTATGTTCTGCGACGCGCCATATAATTTGCATAATACCCTATTTATTCACAGAGATCATATATATAATTTCCACTTGTATGCCCTTGTCGTGAGCGCGTCTGGGTCTCATTAGTCGTTATTCCTTTGTTTATGAGGGGGTGGTTGGTTTTGCTGGCCCCCCTTCCTCCTCATGAGTAGCCCCACTAGTTTTGAGATTTTATGACTTTCGGCCCATTAGTTAGTCAATTTTAAAGGTGGGGGTGCAGGGGTTGAGATAAACATGGAAAAATAATCGCCAACCTGCATATAATTATCTTGTAAAATGCAATGTCACTGAAATCATTGTTAACAATGGTATAAAGGATTTTGCGGATCGTCTATACCGACCTGTGACGTCATAGTGATGTCACACCAGTATCCTTAGCCTAGACTGGATGGTGGACTTACACTCTTGTGACGTCACAGGCCCGGTATAGACGATCCACAAAATCCTTTATACCATTGTTAATAATTATTTCGGTGCCATTGCATTTTGCAAGATAATTATGTACAGCTTGGCGATTATCATTCCATGTTTATCTCAATCCATGAGCCCCCACCTTTAAAACCTATCGCTCCATTTCTCTGTCAATATTAAGACCTTTCATGCTATTTAGATGTCAATTTGATTCCTGGCGAGCGATAGCTAGCCTGCAATTTTAAGAGGAATCGGCCTACGGCCAGGACATAATTATTTCTACTGGAAAATGTACAAATTTATCTTGAAGGGGGGTCTAGGGTTTTTTGTTCTATGCTTGATGGAGGTCTAGGGAGGAAACTAAAAAAATATATGAATAAATGAATTAATAGACCAAACAAATGGCCAGTCTCCCCTTAACACCTTATTGGCGGGTGGTAGGGTATATTACACTGTACCGCACAGCATTTTTTTTTTACCCTAAATAGGGTTGTTTCCGTGCTAATTTTCATGCATAAACAAGACCCAGAGCGTAAAACAAGTATCTATCCCTGAAAGGGCGTAAACAGAGCTTTCCAATGACACCCGAACCATCCTTGTACGACTACTGGTTCTCTTGCAACGATCGTGCAACACGAGTGCAAAAACCCTAAAATAAGGTAATTTCCGTACATAATTCCATGTGTAGCGAGTGAGAAAGGGGGGAGGAAGGTGGTATACAGTTCAGTATGTCCACGGTGGTCGTGGGGAGCGGTCATAAGGTTACTACGCTCGTCCCACCGCTCAGCTCTGTCTCTCAGCAACATTACGTGCTGAAAATGGCGCTCGACAGCTGTCGTGCACCGCCACTTAGTCCAAATTTACTTCACTCGACATATGTTGCGCGCCGCCAGTTAAGGGTTAATATCGAAATCATTACGCTGCCAACAACAATTCCACTTTATGGTACATCCCAACGTAAGCCGACGCCATTTAGGTGTCGATTTGGTTAATATACAGGAGACGCAACAATATAAGTAGCAAATTTCTAATGGTAGTTTTGGGTTCTTATCATCATATGCTTCATTTCTATATACTTGTTTTCCCCGGGAAAAAACAACAAAATCTTGGGATTTTTCATTTTTTTTCCTTGGGATTTTTGTTTTTTTCATTAACCTAACCAAAAAACCTAACCTAACCTAACCTAAATATATTTGGGGCTATTAGGTTAGGTTAGGTTTTTTGGTTAGGGTAATGACCCCCCAAAAAAAAAAATCCCAAGAAAAAAATTAAAAATCCCAATTTTTTTTTTTTTTTCCCGGGGATAAAAAGTATATGCAGTAGAAATGCAGCATATGATGATAGGAACCCAAAACTACCATTATAAATTTGCTACCTATATTGTTGAGTCTCCTGTATATTGACCGTCGATTTTTTCCTGGCGAGCGATAGCGAGCCTGTAATTTTAGGAGGAATCGGCTTTTGGCTAGGAAATTTTTCTACCGAAAAATGTACAAATCTATCTTGAAGGGGGTCTAGGGGGTGTTTTTCTAAGCTTGATGGAGGTCTGGAGAGGAAACTAAACAAAAATATGAATACATGAATTAATAGACCAAACAAACAGTCAGTGTCTCCTTGATATTACGCACATATTGTAGGGAAATATGCTGTTGACCCATACAGTACCAGCGACGTCCTTGTCATTATATTATGGCAACTATTAGATGATTACATTCAGCTTAGGAAGGACGTCTATCAATACAAAAGGCTACAGACTATATCAATTCATCCTTTCAACTACCACATATATCCTTCCTAAGATTAATAAAATCGTCTGAATGTAGGTGAAATCAAAAAAATTATACGTCGCCGGTACAGAGTGAGTTAACCCCTTCCGTACCAGCGACGTCTTTGTAACAATATTCTGGCTACTGTCAGACGATTTTATTCAGTTTTAAAAAGGACCTACAGCAATTAACAGGCTTCGAACTATCTCACTCAACCCTTTTTACTACCACAGACCTTTATTAACCCTCTTCGACATATGACGCGATTTTGAGCCTATTGGGGATACTTTAAAGCCTTTGTTACCATCAGGGGTATTTAGAAACCTTTAGTTTAGTTACTTCAACCTCTGCAGTTGTCTTTGAGTTAGCTGTGGGCAGAAAACGAATTTTTGGAGAGGTAATTATAAGAGTGAGAGAACTCTATTTATTATTGCTAATCTGGCAACTCTGTGTCATAAATGCGTGAAAGGGTTAAACTGCACAAACTCGTCTAAATATAGCTAGAATTGAAATAGAAAGACGTCGCCGGTACAGATGGGGTTAAAGACGTCGCCGGTACAGATGGGGTTAAAGATATAATGTTGGTACTGATACGAAGCAGAGACATAGTAGGTTAAAGATATAATGTTGGTACTGATACGAAGCAGAGACATAGTAGGTTCATAGAATGTCATTATGTGTCGTGAAATCAGCGGCTATGGGAGTCAATTAATCCTCTGCTAAAATTATATCGACTTAAGGGTTAAGGGCTGGTTTTCTGGACCACTTTCTCCCCCATGTTTAGCCCCATTAGTTTTCAGATGTTAAGAGGTTTGTCCTATTAGTTAGTCGATTTTAAGACCTTTCGCCCCATTTCTTCGTCAATATTTAGACTTTTCGTGCTATTTAGGTGTCGATTTTTTCCCTGACGAACGATAGTGAGCCTGTAATGTTGGAGGAACCGGCCTTCGCCCGGAACATTTTTCTACCGAAAAATGTACTAATTTATCTAGAAGGGGGATCTAATGGATGTTTTCTTTTTAATTTGATGGAGGTCTAGGAGGAAATTAGAAAAATAATGAAAAACATGCAAAAATCGACCAAAAAGTGAACCATCCCCCCTTAACTCCTTCAGACATATATGACGCAGAGGTTGCCAGATTAGCAATAAGAAATAGAGTTCTCTCACTCTTATAAATACCTCTCCAAAATTAGTTTTCTGCCCACATCTAACTCAAAGACAACTGCAGAGGTTGAAGTAACTAAAATAAAGGTTTGTAAAAAACCCTGATGGTAATAAAGGCTTTAAAGTATCCCTAATAGGCTCAAAATTGCGTCATATGTCGGAGAGGGTTAAACACTTTCAAGATCCGATTACGCATTTCTTTTGTTTTCTGACTATTATTAACCGATTTAATTCAGCTTAGGAAGGGTAAATGGAAGTCAGAGGGTTAATTGAGACAGTTTTTACCCTTATTATTCGCACAGATCCTTACTAAACTGTATAAAATCGTCCAATAATAGCCAGTATAAACTGTCAAAATGCGTCATAATATTCAAGCGGCTTAAGGGGAGATGGGTCGTTTTTTCTAGATCCCCTTCTCCCTCATGTTTAGCCCAATTAGCTTTCAAATTATAAGATTTTTGCCCTATTAGTTTGTTGATTTTAAGACGCTTCGCCCTCTTTTGTTGTCAATATTATGACCTTTCGTGCTACTTAGGTGTCAATGTTTTTCCTGGCGAACGAAAGTGAGCCTGTAATTTTGGAAGAAATGGCTTTCGGCCGGGATATGTGTCTACCAAAAACAAGAAAAATATTCTATATGGGGGATCTAATGGATGTTTTTTTTTTTTTTTTTTTTTTTTTTTTTTTTTTTTTTTTAAGTTTGATGGGCGGAAAGTCGAAATATATTAAATAAATAACAAAAACCAAAACTCGACTAAAAAGTGAACCATCTCCACTTTAGTAAAATAATTATATCCTAACACAACCCAAATACCAGAATCACACTCACCATTAGGACAGTAGAGGACAATAGCCAAGACAAACAGGACTGTACTCTCCATCCTGTTTCACTATATTTGTGTTACCGATTGATGCATATCTTTTGTGTTCAGATTATTTCTGTTACCGATTGATGCATATCTTTTGTGTTCAGTTTATTTCCGTTACCGATTGATGCATATCTTTTGTGTTCCATTATATTTGTGTTGCCGATTGACGCATATCTTTTTTGTTCATTATATTTGTGTTACCGATTGACGCATATCTATTGTTCATTTTATTTCTGTTACCGATTGATGCATATCTTTTGTGTTCATTTTATTTCTGTTACCGATTGATGCATATCTGTTGTGTTCAGTTTATTTCCGTTACTGATTGACGCATATATTTTGTGTTCAGTTTATTCCCGTTGACAATTGAAGCATATATTTTGTGTTCAATTTCTTACGTTACCAATTGACGGACATCTGTTTTGTTCCCTGTATTTCAGATTCTTATTTAGGATAAGTATATATTTTTCCATTTGCTTCCATATATACTGTAAGTGATGCTTATCTTTGGTGTTCACTATATTTCTTCTATTCAACAGCTGAGCTCTGGAACGCTCTCCCAGAATCAGTCTTTCCCTCTTCCTATGACTTAAATTGCTTCAAACTCTGTGTGTCCAGGCATTTTGGCTACCTACAGGCAGTTCTGCCTTTTGTCTCCCTCACTCACATAGAATAAACAAATCCGTTACCAATTGACGTATATCTTATTTGTTGACTTTACTTCCGTTTCTAAGCTACGTGTATTTTTGTTTTCACTTTGTTCCGTTTCTAATTTACGCATATCTTTTGTGTTCACTTTATTTCCGTAACCAATTGACGCATATCTTTCTTAGTTAACTTTACTTCCAATTATATTTGACGAAATTATTTGTTGTTCACTTTACTTCCGTTAATAATATGCGTTGATATTTTGTTCACTTTATTTCCGTTTCTAATTTACGTATATATTGTGTGTTCACTTTACTTGCTTTTCCAATTTACGTATTTATTTTAATTTTTCTTTAATTTAATTCCCGTTTCGAAATTACGTAACTCTTTCGTGTTCACTTTACTTTTGTGTCTAATTGACGCATATATTTTCTGTTCACTTAACTTCCTTTACCAATTTACGTATATTATTTTTTTGTTCACGTTACTTCCACATATTTGTTGTTCGCTTAAGGGGAGGAAGACCGTTTTTCTGGACCCCCTTCTCCCTAATGTTTAGCCCAACTAGTTTTGAGATTAAAAGACGTTCGGCCCATTAGTTTGGCGATTTAACAACTTTTGCCCATTTCGTTGTCAATTTTAAGACCTTTCATGACATTTAGGTGTCAATTTTTTCCTGGCGAGCGATAGCGAGCCTGCAATTTTAAGAGAAACCGGCTTTCGGCCGGGAAATTGTTCTACCGAAAAATGTACAAATTTACCTTGTGTGTTTTTCTAAGCTTGATGGAGGTCTAGGGAGGAAACTAAACACATATATGACTAAATGAATTAATAGACCAAACAAACGGTCTGCCTCCCCTTAACTTCCGTTTACAGTTTACGTATATAATGTTTTGGTTCACTTGACTTCCGTTTCTAATGACGTATGTCTTTTGTGTTCACTTTAATTCCGTTTCTAACTTACGCATAACTTTTGTGTTCACTTTACTTCCGATTCAAGCTTATGGATATTTTTCGTTCACTCTGGTCAAGTTACTAGTTTGCTTTTATCTTATTTGTTCACTTTACTTCCGTTTTTTATTTACGTTTATATTTTGTTCACTTTACTTAAATGTACGCATATCTTTTGTAGTTGTTCACTTTACGTCCACTTCTAATTTACGCATATATGTGTTTGTTCACTTGACTTTCGCGCTCAATTTACGTATATTATATTTTGTTTTCTGTTTTACTTTTCTGTTCTAATTATGTATATACTGTAATAGTTTATAATTATGTATATACTGTATATGTGTTCACTGTAATAGTTTATAATTATGTATATACTGTATATGTGTTCACTGTAATAGTTTATAATTATGTATATACTGTATATGTGTTCACTGTAATAGTTTATAATTATGTATATACTGTATATGTGTTCACTGTAATAGTTTATAATTATGTATATACTGTATATGTGTTCACTGTAATAGTTTATAATTATGTATATGCTGTATATGTGTTCACTGTAATAGTTTATAATTATGTATATACTGTATATGTGTTCACTGTAATAGTTTATAATTATGTATATACTGTATATGTGTTCACTGTAATAGTTTATAATTATGTATATACTGTATATGTGTTCACTGTAATAGTTTATAATTATGTATATACTGTATATGTGTTCACTGTAATAGTTTATAATTATGTATATACTGTATATGTGTTCACTGTAATAGTTTATAATTATGTATATACTGTATATGTGTTCACTGTAATAGTTTATAATTATGTATATACTGTATATGTGTTCACTGTAATAGTTTATAATTATGTATATACTGTATATGTGTTCACTGTAATAGTTTATAATTATGTATATGCTGTATATGTGTTCACTGTAATAGTTTATAATTATGTATATACTGTATATGTGTTCACTGTAATAGTTTATAATTATGTATATACTGTATATGTGTTCACTGTAATAGTTTATAATTATGTATATACTGTATATGTGTTTCACTGTAATAGTTTATAATTATGTATATACTGTATATGTGTTCACTGTAATAGTTTATAATTATGTATATACTGTATATGTGTTCACTGTAATAGTTTATAATTATGTATATGCTGTATATGTGTTCACTGTAATAGTTTATAATTATGTATATATTTTTGTTCAGTACACTAGTATCTAATTTACGCTTATCTTATTCTTTCATGGCATCATTATACCCTTCCCCAAATCACCCGGCACTAATGTCTGTTTTCTCTCAGATGACGGGAAATTGCCATGAACCCATCTTAATTATTCAGTTATTACGAAGATTTATATATGTGTAGCGAAAGTTGGGAAATATTTTGTTAATTACGAAATATTGATATTCTTGATGATGCAGATATCTGGTAGCTTCATAGTTTTCCATCGAGTATCATCGATAAATCAATTGTTAACCATTTGAGTACCAGAGACGTGTTATATTTTATTCTAGCTATATGTCGACGATATTATGCAGCTTAGGAAGGATCTGTGGTAGTCAAAAGGGTAGGTTGAGATAGTTGAATCCTTATTATTGATAGAGGTCCTTCCTAAGCTAAATATAATTGTCTAATAGTTGCCAGAATATGATGAAAAGGACTTCGCTGGTACTGCATGGGTTAAGGGACTAAATTCTCCACTAGGTGAAAAATTCGCGTATACAGTATATTCCATCACGCTATTCCCATTAAAATTAACGTATACCATATTTATGTATACCGTTGTTACACTTTTCCAACCATAATCCAATAATTACCACATCTCCTAAGTTCATACATCCACGGAATAGTTTGTGTATGACATAGTTAAAATAGGACTTCAGAGGCTATCAAACCTATTGCATTATTTAGCCAGTCAAGAAGAACGTCAGGAATGGAGCCTCTCTGCAAGAACTCCAGTCCCTTGTGTGTGTTTGTCATTTTGTATTTCACTTTTCATCCATTTTTTCTAAAGTATCCAAGGTGTGTTTTATTTCAGCCATACATTATCATGTTAAGGGGAGACTGGCCGTTTGTTTGGTCTATTAATTAATTTATTCATATATTTGTTTTTAGTTTCCTCCCGAGACCTCCATCAAGCTTAGAAAAACACCCCCTAGACCCCCCTTCAAGATAAATGTGTACACTTTTCGGTAGAAAATTTCCCGGCCGAAGGCCGGTTCTTCTTAAAATTGCAGGTTTGCTATCGCTCGCTAGGAAATATTCGACACATAAATGGCACGAAAGGTCTTGAAATTGACAAATAAATGGGGCCAAAGGTGTTAAAATCGCAAAACTAATGGGCCGAACGTCTTATAATCTCAAAACTAGTGGGGCTAAACATTAGAGGGAAGGGGGTCCAGAAAAACGGTCTGCCTCCCCTTAAGAACACAATTATCCCAAGCAGGGTGTCAGTCCTTTATTCCTTTATTTTTAGTATTTATCATTGTAAAGACGAAGATGACATTTTGGTTTTCACTGGTTTAAAGTTCATAATCGTATCTTTGGAAGTGAACAAATGGCAACAACAAGGCATGTTCTTGTATTTCTGCTCATATTCATTCAAGTCTTCAAACAAAATTGCTCCGGTTTGACAACCTTATCCATATATGTATTAATTTCACCACAACACCAAACACCTCCAACGAAATTAATGAAAGCATAGAATATGTGATCCTCCGGGATCCGAACCTGGGTTATCACACACAGATTTTTAACACTCTAACCATTACACCACCAGGACAGTTAAAGGTTTATGCACACGCCTACGACTTATTATCCATTCTCGAATGCTGGATATTAATCTAAGCATGTTCATATTCCCCTTACCCTTATAACAAGCACCTGATGCACGTTGTCACTCTCATTACACTTTAACCATTATCCTTCGCCTGCATTAACCGAATGACCTAAAGTTCTATACTGTTATTACTTTAATAAATACCTAGTAACGGTAGGCCTACACTACTGAAACTATTAGGGAACAAGTTGATCAGTGAGTTCCATGCGTATCAGTCATCCTGGTCAACGAGAGAGCGAATTTGGTGTGGCGTGAGGGAGGAGACGGAGCGACAACCTTTCTCCTCGGCAGTCAAACTCACACTGACGGCTGGCCAGTATCATCGGTATGTCCCATGTGTGGCAGTGCCAGTGGCCGCTTGCTTGTTGGCTGCTGCGGCGCAACCTGGGTCCAGATTTACAAACTACTATATAATGTACAATTAGACTTATTTCAACCACCCATTAAGGGGGAATGGGTCGGTTTTCTGGACCACTTTCTCCCTCATGTTTAGCCCCATTAGTTTTCAGATGCTAAGATGTTTGCCCCATTAGTTAGTCGATTTTAAGACCTTTAGCCCCATTTCTTCGTCAATATTTAGACCTGTCGTGCTATTTAGGTGTCAATTATTTCCCTGGCGAACGATAGTGAGCCTGCAATGTTGGAAGAAGAGGCCTTCGGCCGGGAAATTGCTCTACCGAAAAATGTACAAATTAATCTAGAAGGGGAATCACATGGATATTTGTTTTTAATTTGATGGAGGTCTAGAAAGGAAACAAGAAAAATAATGAATACATGCAACAATCGACCAAAAAGTGACCCCCCCCCCCCCACCCCCCATAAAGGCTAGAAGAATTGACCCCTATGTTATAATTGACCCCTATGTTATAATTGACCCCTATGTTATAATCCTACCTGTGCTCCACCCGTTTGCTGCCACTTTTAGTCATATATTAACTAATATTGTTTGTATATATATGGGCCCTGCTTATTGATCTCTTGCAAAAGCTTACACTTGCACAACAAGGCCATCCAAGATGAACAGGTAAAATGATTTAGAGGGGTCACCTGCTTTTCTTCTCTCCTGTTCTCGCTTTCCTTGGCTTGTATCCATGCAGCCCCATTCAGCCTACTGTTTTAAGACGATTACCCCCTTCCAGGTGTCAACATTTTCCTGGCGAGCGGTAGCGAGCCAGTATATATATATATATATATATATATATATATATTTGTTTTACAGCTAGCTAAATTTGCAAATTTTCGATAGAAAAATTTCTCCAGCCGGGATTTCTCCATACAATGGTGGCTCGCTATCGCTCGCCAGGAAAACAATCGACACCTAGATGGGGATAAACGTCTTAAAACAGTTGGCTGAATGGGGCCAAATGGATACAAGTCAGAGAAAGAGAGAAAAGAAGAGAAAAATATAAAAAGCTGGTGACCCGCCTTAACCCCTTCTCTACCGTTCTTTTACCTTTATTCTGGCCACTATTAGACGATTGTATTCAGTTTAGAAAGGGCCTCCACCCATTAACAGGCT
Source organism: Paralithodes platypus (assembly GCA_032716605.1). NCBI lineage: Eukaryota > Metazoa > Arthropoda > Malacostraca > Decapoda > Lithodidae > Paralithodes > Paralithodes platypus. The sequence continues at coordinate 45,710,033 of CM064531.1, read as the reverse complement.
TCGAACTCTCTTACTTAAAGGGAGGCAGAACGTTTTTCTGGACCCCCTTCTCTCTAATGTTTAGCCCCACTAGCTTTGAGATTATACGACGTTCGGCCCATTAGTTTGGCGATTTTAACACCTTTCGCCTCATTTCGTTGTCAATTTTAACACCTTTCGTGCCATTTAGGTGTCGATTATTTCCTGGCGAGCGATAGCGAGCCTGCAATTTTAAGAGGAAGCGGGGGACATTTTTCTACCGAAAAATGTACAAATATATCTTGAAGGGGGGTCTAGGGGGTATTTTTCTAAGCTTGATGGAGGTCTAGGGAGGAAACTAAAAAAATATATGAATACATCAATTAATAGACCAAACAACCGGTCTGCCTCCCCTTAACCCTTTTTACTACCACAGATCCTTCTAAAGCTGCACAAAATCGTCTAAATATGGCTAGAATAGAATTACAAAGACGTCGTTGGTACAGAAGGGGTAAACTTCGGTTTTATAATATGGTATGCTTATTTTCTTCTCAGATACAAAGAGATATACATAATCGATGGGTTTTGAAATAATATGTTTTGGCGAGTATATTTTTTGCTTTTAATGTATATTATTTGGACATGTTTATCCATTCTTGCTACTTTGTTTCCTGAACCACCCCCTCCTCTCTCTCTCTCTCTCTCTCTCTCTTGCGTTCGTTCTCTCTCTCTCTCTCTCTCTCTCTCTCTCTCTTGCGTTCGCTCTCTCTCTCTCTCTATCTATCTATCTATATCTCTCTATCTCTCTCCTATATACAGTATACAGTATTATAATATAATACTTGCAAAATCAACAAACCAAAACTGGGACGACACAAGATAAACACAAATATACTAATGCAAATCGCTATGTAGAAATAACACTTAATACAAGAAAATTTTGAAATAAAAGAACACAATCCACCACATATAGGGTGTACATCACCACATGAACACAATCCACCACATATAGGGTGTACATCACCACATGAACACAATCCACCACATATAGGGTGTACATCACCACATGAACACAATCCACCACATATAGGGTGTACATCACCACATGAACACAATCCACCACATATAGGGTGTACATCACCACATGAACACAATCCACCACATATAGGGTGTACATCACCACATGAACACAATCCACCACATAGGGTGTACATCACCACATGAACACAATCCACCACATATAGGGTGTACATCACCACATGAACACAATCCACCACATATAGGGTGTACATCACCACATGAACACAATCCACCACATATAGGGTGTACATCACCACATGAACACAATCCACCACATATAGGGTGTAGCAGGTTAATCTGGTTACCAAGCAAACTAATCGTACACATAACAACGCACTATCGTTAAGCTGCTGTCACACGAGCTATTTTTCCGTCAATTTTCCATGAGCAAGTTTGTTCTCGTTATATTTCGGGAATTGTTTGCGCTGGCATCGGCAACTAGACTGAATGTAGAGTATGTTAGGCGGCTGAATTCTTATAAAGTGTAATTTTTGAAGATGCCAGACTTTAATTGCCCATAAAAATTGCTCGAAAAACTGATCGTGTGACTCTGGCTGGACGTTCAAGGAATCAAGCCAGTGTCACACGAGCGCTTTTTCCGTCAATTTCAGTTTTTTCTGGTGATATTTAGGGATATTTTTTCATTGGAATCGGAAACTAGATCGAAGTTAGAGTATGTTAGGTACTTAATACTTATGGAACTTGTAATTTGAAGCTGCCAGAAAACAATTGTCCGTAAAAATTGACGGAAAAATCGCTCGTGTGTCAATTTGGGAAGGTGGTGTAAGGAGTTGTGTGTACGTTTCTGGTGTTGGTAATCCCTCATGTACGTTTCTGGTGTTGGTAATCCCTCATGTACGTTTTTGGTGTTGGTAATCCCTCATGTACGTTTCTGGTGTTGGTAATCGCTCATGTACGTTTCTGGTGTTGGTAATCCCTCATGTACGTTTCTGGTGTTGGTAATCCCTCATGTACGGGATATTTTTTCATTGGAATCGGAAACTAGATCGAAGTTAGAGTATGTTAGGTACTTAATACTTATGGAACTTGTAATTTGAAGCTGCCAGAAAACAATTGTCCGTAAAAATTGACGGAAAAATCGCTCGTGTGTCAATTTGGGAAGGTGGTGTAAGGAGTTGTGTGTACGTTTCTGGTGTTGGTAATCCCTCATGTACGTTTCTGGTGTTAGTAATCCCTCATGTACGTTTTTGGTGTTGGTAATCCCTCATGTACGTTTCTGGTGTTGGTAATCGCTCATGTACGTTTCTGGTGTTGGTAATCCCTCATGTACGTTTCTGGTGTTGGTAATCCCTCATGTACGTTTTTAGTGTTGGTAATCCATCATGTACGTTTCTGGTGTTGGTAATCCCTCATGCACGTATCTGCTGTTGGCAACCCCTCATGTACATTTCCAGGCATGGCATAAAGGTTTAAGTGGGGATGGTTCACTTTTTGGGTGATTTTTGCACGTATTCATTATTTTTCTAGTTTCCTCCCTAGACCTCCATCAAATTAAAAAAACAAAACATCCATTAGATCCCCCTTCTAGATTAATTTGTACATTTTTCGGTAGAAAAATCTACCGGCCGAAGGCCGGTTCTTCCAACATTACAGGCTTACTATCGTTCGCCAGGGAAAAAATCTACACCTAAATAGGACGAAAGGTCTAAATATTGACGAAGAAATGGGGCGAAAGGTCTGGGAATCGACTAACTAATGGGAAAAACATCTCAACATCTATAACCAATGGGGCTAAACATGAGGGAGAAAGTGGTCCAGAAAACCGGCCCATCCCCCCGTAATCTCCAACGCACAGGCACAGGCTGATGTGTATGTGTGTGTGTGTTACTCAGTTACTTGTTCGTCAAGGGGAATCCACGCAATGCGAGCTAAGCTCATTATTATCGCGCCTCCTTAACTGGGAATGTATTGCGTGAAATGCAGGTTAAGTGTTTTATGTACTGTTGGAATGGCTGTGGATGTGTGTGTAGTCTGTATTTAGCCAATTGGCGACATCGGAAACGAAGGCTTTGGAAGGATCTGTATGGTACCATTCTCACTATAGACGGTACCGTCTCGCCCGAAGGCTTAGGTAGCCATCAGCTTAGGTGAACCATATGATACCCATCTCGCCTTGTACCATTTTTGCCAACCCCAGATGGGACGTCACAACGTCGTCCACTTATTCCAGGTGCCTATTTACAGCTAGATGAACTGAGGCTAACACATGAAAGGAGACAAGCCCAATTTGTCTCCGCCCGGCCGGGGATTGAACCCCCGACCCCTCGTGTGTGAGACGAGAGCTCTACCTACTAGGCTACGGGTGTGTGTGTGTGTGTGTGTGTGTGTGTGTGATGGTAACTTAATCATTTATACACACACATATGTACACCAACTTTTATTGGCCATAAATTTCGGTGTGTTGTGAAAACTGTTTAAGGCTATAGTTTAATGCCTGAGAAACACGAACACACACACACACACACACACACACACACACATATATCGAGAAATATTTATTGAATGACTAAATTCTTTGATAATTCTATACATTTATAATCCATGAACTAACAGGAGATAGCGTGATTATTATATAGCGTGATTATTATATAGCGTGATTATTTTATAGCGTGATTATTATATAGCGTGATTATTATATAGCGTGATAATTATATAGCGTGATTATTATATACCGTGATTATTATATAGCGTGATTATTATATAGCGTGATTATTATATAGCGTGATTATTATATAGCGTGATTATTATATAGCGTGATTATTATATAGCGTGATTATTATATAGCGTGATTATCATATACCGTGTTTATTATATAGCGTGATTATATAGCGTGATTATTATATAGCGTGATTATTATATAGCGTGATTATTATATAGCGTGATTATTATATAGCGTGATTATTATATAGCGTGATTATTATATACCGTGAATATTATATAGCATGATTATTATATAGCGTGATTATTATATAGCGTGATAATTATATAGCGTGATTATTATATAGCGTGATTATTATATAGCGTGATTATTATATAGCGTGATTATTATATAGCGTGATTATTATATAGCGTGATTATTATATAGCGTGATTATCATATAGCGTGATTATTACATAGCGTGATAATTATATAGCGTGATTATTATATAGCGTGATTATCATATAGCGTGATTATCATATAGCGTGATTATTAAATACAGTAGGTGTTCATGGCTATACGTTTTTCTTTGTTAGTCAAGCGAGGACGGGGGTATTTAGTGATTCATTTATGTAGATTTGTATTATTTTATAATATGTTTTTTCTTTTCTTATGTTTATAGTTTCCTGACAAGAATTCCATCAAACTTAAAAAACTCCCACCCAAGACCCTCCTTCAGGATAAAATTTAATGTGTACATTTGTCTTTGGCGAAGGCCGGTTCCTCTTAAAATACAGGCTCGCTATTGCTCGCCAGGAAAAAATCGACACCTAAATGACGCGAATAGTCTTAATATTGACAAAGAAATGGGGCGAAAGGTCATAAAAGCGCCAAACTATTGGGGCAAACGTCTTATAAGCTCAAAACTAACAGGGCTAAACAAGAGGAGAAGGAGTGTCAGAAAAGCCAACCATCCCCCTTTAAACCTGCGGTATCCCCTCTATTGGATTAAGGGAGCCCGCCTCGCTTCTTTTTTTTCTCTTTCTCTTTCTCTCTCTTTGGCTTGTATCCATTCTGCCCCATTCAGCATACTGTTTTAAGACGTTTACCCCCATCCAGGTGTCAATATTTTCCTGGCGAGTGGTAGCGAGCCAGCATATATATTTTTTGTTTTGACAGTATAAGCTAAATTTGTACATTTTTCGAAAGAAAAATTTCTCCGGCGCAGCCGGATTTCTCCATACAATGCTGTCTCGCTATCGCTCGCCAGGAAGAAATCGACACCTGGATGAGGATAAACGTTTTAAAACAGTTGGCTGAATGGGGCCGAATGGATACAAGCCAGGGAAAGAGAGAAAAGGAGAGAAAGATAAAACAAAGCCGGTGAAGGGCAATGAATCGGAGATGAGTGTACCTCCCATTACTTTACTGTTTTAAGGGGATGCAGACCGTTTTTCTGGACCCCCTCCTCCCTAATGTTCAGCCCCCACTAGTTTTGAGATTTTATGATGTTGGTTCCCTTAGTTTGGGGATTTTTTGACCTTTCACCCCATTTCTTTGTCAATATTAGGACTCTTTGTGCCATTTAGATGTCGATTTTTTCCTGGCGAGCGATAGCGAGCCTGTAATTTTTGAAGGAATCGGCATTTGGCCGGGAAATTTTTCTACCGAAAAATTTACAAATCTATCTCGAAGGGGGATCTAGGGGGTATTTTTCTAAGCTTAATGGAGGTCTGGGGAGGAAACTAAACAAATATATGAATAAATGAATTAATAGACCAAACAAACGGCCAGTCTCCCTTTAACTGTGTTGGTGGTGTAATGGTGTAGATGCTTATGTTGTGAGTGTGGTGTCCCGCGTTCGAATCCCGGGAGGACCATATGCTTCCATTAGTTTATTCAAGTGCATTGGGGTTTGTAATTGATGATTAATGTTAACCTTTGAGTATTATGACGCGTTTTAACAGTTTATTCTTGCTATTTTCAGGCGATTATATTCCGATTAGGAAGGGTATATATGGAAGTCGGAGAGTTAATTGAGATAGTATTTACCCTTTTGATGCCCACAAATCCCTTTTGATGCCCACAGATCCCTTTTGATGCCCACAGATCCCTTTTGATGCCCACAGATCCCTTTTGATGCCCACAGATCCCTTTTGATGCCCACATATCCTTTCTAAAGTGTATGAAATCGTCTAATGATAGCCAAAATAAACTGTCAAAATGCGTCATAATCCTCAAGGGGTTAAAAACGAGATGTTACTTAATAAATCAGTAATGAAATAGGATGTGAGAAAAGGTATATGATGGGATCATTGGCCACATTGAGAGGGATTTACCTTTCTATAGGATATAACTGGGTTTACTACCACCGATATGGTTCAATTTTGGGGCGATTTTTGTATGTATTCATTAGTTTTCTAGTTTCCTCCCTAGACCTCCATCACATTTAAAACGAAACATCCATTAGATCCCCCATGTAGATTAATTTGTAAATTTTTCGGTAGAAAAATGTCCCGGCCGAAGGCCGTTTCTTCCAACATTACAGGCTCACTATCGTTCGCCAGGGAAAACATTTACAGCTAAATAGCACGAAAGGTATAAATATTGACGAAGAAATGGGGCGAAAGGTCTTAAAATCGACTAACTAATGGGGCAAACATCTTAGAATCTCATACCTAGTGAGGCTAGGCATTAAGAAGAAGGTTGACCAGAAAAACAGCCCATGTCCCCTTAAATGGGAAAATTACTAATGGACACTTTAAATACCCTTGTCATGCCCATATTATTAAAGGCCCCTTACTGTTGCCATTGATCTTCCCTCAATAATGGGGGAAGGAGACGATTATATTGCTTTTGTTTGTTTGGTTTGGTTCATGAATTTATCAGAACAATATTACCAGATTGATCTCGTTGATATATACAGTATATATATATATATATATATATATATATATATACAGGGTGTCCCAGGAGGAAAGGGCATAACTTTGGGAAATGATAAAACAAAATATTCTAAGCCTAAAATGTTCTATAAGCAATATTCCAAATCTCAACCAGTAAAGAGATATTGCATGTTGAAAATGGCATTTTCTTAAGTATTTCCCCATAAGGGTGGCCTAGCTGTCCTAGTGCCTACCCCACCTCCATCTAACTGCAGTTATTTTACCATGTTATTGTAAAGATATTATAATTCTGTAAGTTGCAAAATGATTATAGATATATTAGCTCACCTTGGCCCAGTTGGAGACTATCAGACATGGAAGAGTCCATTACAGTGAGGCGGGGGAGGACACTATATAAAACCTTCAATATCTGTTTAACAGTTGAGATTTGGACTTTTTGTTATAGATCATTTTAGGCTTAGAATACCTTGTTTTATCATTTCCCAAAGTTATGCCCTTTCGTCCTGGGACACCCTGTATATATATAATATATATATATATATATATATATATATAAGGAATTAATATTTGTTGTCTTGAACGTGTATGTGCGTGTAATATTGATTTGCATATATGAGTCTGTGTTAGAGTACGTGTGTGTTTGTGTTAGTATGTGTTTGTGTACTGTATATGTGTGGGTATGAGTGCATTAAATCCCGGTGTTTGGTTGTGGTGGGGATTGTTGTTGTTGTTGTTGTTGTTGTTGTGATTGTTATTGTTGTTGTTGTTGTCTGATGTTATTGGGAGTATTGTTGTTATTGATGTTGTTGTTATTATTGATGTTGTGATTGTTGTTGTCTTTGATGTTATTGGGAGTATTGTTGTTATTGTTGTTGTGATTTTTATTGTTGTCTTTGATGTTGTTGTTGTTGTTGTGATTGTTATTGTTGTTGTCTTTAATGTTATTGGGGGTATTGTTGTTGATGTTGTTGTTGTTGTTATTTTTGTTGTTTTTGTTGTTGTGATTGTTATTGTTATTGCTGTTATTGTTATTGTTGTTGCTGTTGTTATTGTTATTATTGTTGTTGCTTTTGTTGTTATTGTTATTGTGGTGGTTGTTGTTGTTTGACTAGTATTTGTTTTTATTATTGTTGTTTTTCTATCATCATTTGGTGTGGTTGTTGTTGTATTATTGATGTGTTGTTGTTGTTTTTGTTGTGGTGGTTGTTGTTGTTTGACTAGTATTTATTTTTACCATTGTTTTTTATCATCATTTGTTTTGGTTATTGTATTATTGATGTGTAGTTGTTGTTGTTGTTTGTTAATGTTGTTGTGGTGGTTGTTGTTTGACTAGTATTTGCTTGTATCATTGTTTTTCTATCATCATTTGTTTTGGTTGTTATTGTAATATTGATGTGTTGTTGTTGTTGTAATGACATGTTGTAAATAATATTCTTCATATCATCATTATTATTATTGACAGATAAATGACGATACATTTTTCTACCGAAAAATGTACAAATATATCTTGAAGGAGGTTGAAGAGGCTGCTTTTTTACAGCTTGATGGAGGTATAGGGAGGAAACTAAAATAAATAGAAATAAAATCAAACGATACAAACATAAATATGGCCATCTCCCCTTTAAAGGAGGCCTAAACTAAGTAACCGAACTATGTGCCACCCTGTATTTGCATAAAGACAAACAAATGGGGTTCTTGAATTTTTCTGAGTGCCTGTACTTGTTATGCTGTGTAGTGTTGGCTGTGATTGTCCAATTAACCCGAAAACAACAAGAGAACGACAGAAACAACGACTCATGATACACAAACATTAACAATATGGCTACAATGCGAATGATGACAAAAACAACAATAACAATAACAACAACAACAACAACAACAACAACACAAGCAACAGCAACAACAATAATAACAAAAGCAACAACAACAACAACAATAACAACAACGACAACAACAATAACAACAACAACAGCACAAGCAACAGCAACAACAATAATACCAAAATCAACAACAACAACAATAACAACGCAAGCAACAACAACAACAATAACAAACAACAACAATAACAACAGCAAAAACAATAACAATCACAACAACAGCAATAACAATAACAATCGCAACAATAACAACAAAAACAACAACAACAAAATAAACAACAATAACAACAACAACAATAACAACAACAGCAATAACAATAACAATCACAACAACAACAAAAACAACATCAATAACAACAACAACATCAATAACAACAACAACAGCAACAGCAACAACAACAATAACAATAACAACCATAACAATAACCACGACAACAACAACAAATGATACAAAAACAATAATTTTAACAAATACTAGAATAATAATAATGATAATAATAACAACATGCATCAATAATACAACAATAACAACAACAAACAAACAAACACATAAACAATATCGGGCCATACTACACACCACATGATTGAACCATAAATTACAAAGTTTTCTTCACTAATTAGTGCCCTCAAAAAAAGAAAAAGAAAAACAAAACACTACTGTAATTGACAGAGAACAATTAATTAAGGGGAGATGGGCTGTTTTTTTCCTAGACCCCCTTCTCCCTCATGTTTTGTTTTTCTTTCTTTTTTCAATGTGATTGAGGGAGGCAAAAGGCAGAACTGCCTATAGCGAGTGCCTCCCCCATAGCTGAAAGAGTGACAGGGCCAAAATCAAGGAACGTTTGAGCCAAAATGCAAGTATTATTTTTGTACCTTTATTATTCTTTATTAGCACAAAAGATGTGTCGACGTTCACAATTTGAGGTTTAGACACGAGGGTCGGGTTAAGACTTTCTTTGATATAAAATAAAACGCCGCCTCCATTTTAATTTATTCGGCTTTTCTCAAACATTACATAACCGGGAAGTGAATACTCTGCTAAAAAGTCTCTATCTACTGTATTGAGCACAGATTCTGTTATACCAATCACATCATAATTTTCAGTAAACACTAGTTCCTCTTAATCTGAAAATGTATTGCGTATGCTACGAGCGTTTGCATAGAATACCTTTAAAGTTGCGGTTTTAGAACTCACAGAACGTTCTTTCATCGAATTTTTGGTTCTGGTCGGATCTACATTTACATTCATGGCTGTCCTCGGTCCTCGGTCGTTATCCCTGGCGGTTTTGAATTTGGGTCGTGTTGGTGGAGCTTTATCCAAATTCGCGGTTCTTGACGGATTAGTATTTAATTCCTTTGTAGGTTGCCGTCCTCGCTGTCTTCGGTCCTCCTTCCTGGTTGTCCTGTGCTGAGTCGATTTCTTCTCCGAAAATACTTCACCGCATCGTTGAGAAGACGCCCAAAACGTGCTGCTCCCACCTGGTTCAGATGAACTCCATCGTCCGAAAAAACGAAAACAAATAGTCATCGTAGTAGAAATTGTCCCAGGTGTCGACGAATCCCACGTTCTCCTTCCTGCAGAGGTTTGCTAGACAACGATATTGTGGGTTAGTGTGATGTTCTATTATACCCCTTATTAGCACTACATATTGTGGGTTAGTGTGATGTTCTATTATACCCCTTATTAGCACTACATATTGTGGGTTAGTGTGATGTTCTATTATACCCCTTATTAGCACTACATATTGTGGGTTAGTGTGATGTTCTATTATACCCCTTATTAGCACTACATATTGTGGGTTAGTGTGATGTTCTATTATACCCCTTATTAGCACTACATATTGTGGGTTAGTGTGATGTTCTATTTATACCCCTTAATAGCACTACATATTGTGCGTTAGTGTGATGTTCTATTATATCCCTTATTAGCACTACATATTGTGGGTTAGTGTGATATTCTATTATACCCCTTAGTATCACTACATATTGTCGGTTAGTGTGATGTTCTATTATACCCCTTATTAGCACTACATATTGTGGGTTAGTGTGATGTTCTATTATACCCCTTATTAACACTACATATTGTGGGTAAGTGTGATGTTCTATTATACCCCTTTCTAGTACTACATATTGTGGGTTAGTGTGGTGTTCTATTTATACCCCTTAGTAGCACTACATATTGTGGGTTAGTGTGGTGTTCTATTTATACCCCTTATTAGCACTACACATTGTGGGTTAGTGTGATGTTCTATAATCGAGAAATCAGCTGCTAAAGGCTTCAATTTTCCATCAGCTGGTAATAAACCGACTATACTATATCACAACCCCAAGCTACATGTACAGTTGGCCAGGTAAGTTCTGTTCCTCGTCGTGATCTTATGTATGGAAGTGAAAAGGGTATGAATGAATTGCGAGTGTGGTTTCTTATAAGTATCAGTTGACTAATCGAATTAGTTTACTTTTGGCTAGTATTTTCTCTTTGCTCTCTCGCTCTCTCTCTCTCTCTGTATGTGTGTGTGTGTGTGTGTGTGTGTGTGTGTGTGTGTGTGTGTGTGTGTGTTGTGTGTATGTGTGTGTGTGTGTGTGTGTGTGTGTGCGTATGTGTGTGTGTGTGTATTTATATTGGTGCACCCCCTCTCCCTCTCTTGCCTTCCATCAACATTAATATATAAGTAGCCCTTCATCAGTTGCTTCCCCCTCATCTTTGCTTTTTTATAACACTTCTTTAATCAAGCTTCCATTATCTTCTTATTGACTATACTTCATCCACTTTAGCTTTACAAATGGAGCCTTAAGGGAGCCCACCTCGCGTTTTTATCTTTCTCTCCCTATCTCTTTGGCTTGTATCCATTCGGCCCCATTCAGCCAACTGTTTTAAGACGTTTATCCCCATCCAGGTGTCGATTTCTTCCTGGCGAGCGATAGCAAGTCAGCATTGTATGGAGAAATCCGGCTTTACCGGAGACATTTTTCCATCGAAAAATTTACAAATTTAGCATGCTGTCAAAACAAAAATATATATATGCTGGTTCGCTACCACTCGCCAGGAAAATATTGACACCTGGATGGGGGTAAACGTCTTAAAACAGTAGGCTGAATGGGGCCGAATGGATACAAGCCAAAGAGAGAGGGAGAGAAAGAGAAAAAAGCGAGGTGGGCTCCCTTAAGTACCTTGCATCGACGCCGCTGATTGGTTGGTGGACTAAATTGTGTTGGGATAATCAAGATATCTTCATTATTTCTTACAATATTTGACCTCTATAGTTTGCGATTACAAATGATTTATGCCATTATGAGGGTAGTGCTCGTTTTGGGGGTCTAATTATGTATACATATTCCTTTATTTTTTTAGTTTCTACCCTAGACCTCCATCAAGCTAAAACAAACAAAAACTAGACTCCTTATCAAGATATATTTGTACATTTTTCGGTAGAAAAATTTCCCGGCCGAAAACCGGTTTCTTCTAAAATTACAGGCTCGCTATCGCTCGCCAGAAAACCGCCAGACGCTGCAGACGCTCTGTCAACGTTCTCACGATATCGATCATAATTTGAGTATTAACTACTCATCCTCTTCATTCTTGTGCATGAAAGGTGGTTAAGAGCACGTTTAACCATCCTGTAGCTTAGTAAGTAACACTGCACGATATTTTGCTGTGTATTGACTGATAAACTTTGTGTTTATCACAAGACTCCTGCTCGGACAGGGCGCCACTAGCGCCATCTGTTGTTTTGTTTTGATTTGTTTATCAACAAACGCTCTCTTCTTATTTGATGTAAAATCGTAGCCCCTAATTTTACCCATTACCTACTGTAGTAAGTATCAATTTAACTGCCTTGTATGTAAGTAAAGCTTTGCATATTAATTTTCTAATAAACAATATTGTGTACTAACTAACCTGCCTACAGGAACGAACACCGACGCCATTTTGTAAACAAACCTTTTTTGGGGGATTATACATATTAAATTCCAGCCAATTTTGTAGTAAATTTAAGTGCATTCATTTATCTTTTCCCCCTAGATATATTCTTGACTTTTTCTCCTCAGAGTGATTTTACTTTAAGCTAAGGGTGGTATTTGTACAAACTAACCTAGCCTAACCCAACCTGCCAAGCTTTTAACCTAATCCAAACCTAGCCTAGCCTATAGCCAGCTAATCTGTTGTTCTTATTAACTCTAGTAGATATTGTATTTAGTATCCTACTGTAGCTATATATATCTGTAATTTTAGTTGTTGCTTGCACGATCTTGTAGTAACCTTTGACTGATACATTTTTTTGTTTTATCTAAAAAGAGCAGGCTACTGCTTTACTAGGCTACAGTGACACCAGGGCCATCTGTTGATACAGTATATTAACCCCTTGTGTGCAGTCACACTTTATTTTTATATAATCTCTATTTGGTGAATTGTATATTTAGTTACATATTCTGTTATATATATTTGTTTAAGGTTAGGTTATCACACCTGGTAGCCTATTTCTGCGTATTTCAATTTTATTATTTTCGGTTAGGCTATTCAACGCTGGTAGCCTATTGGTGCGTATTTCTATTTCAATTGTTTTTAAACTTTTGGTTAGGCTATCGCCCCTGGAAGCCTAATTCTGCGTACCTCAAATTTTTTGTTTTCGGTTAGGCTATCACCCCTGATAACCTATTGTTGTGTAATTCAACATATTTGTTTTCGGTTGAAGTGTTTCTAAAGTGAGTGAAGTGTTTTAAAGTGAGTTAAGTGTTTTAAAGTGAGTTAAGTGTTTTAAAGTGAGTTAAGTGTTTTAACCCTTATTTAGCGGCGAGCAACATAAGTCGAGTTAAATAAAGCTGGACTATGTGGCGGCGCTCGACATAACTCGAGTGGCAATTTCAGCACGTAATGTGGCTGAGAGAGAGAGACAAGTGGTGGCAGGAGACTAGCGAGCGTATGACTGCTCCAGACCACCGCGGCGAATCTACTGACACAAATCTCAGCTCCCTCCTCACTCTCTCACTCGCTACATACTCAATTATGTACTGAAAGTACCGAATTACCTGCTTTTTGCACTCGCGTTGCACGGTTATTGCAAGAAAACTATCCATCATACAAGGATCGTTATGGTGTCATTCGAAAGCTCTGTTTATGCCCTTTCAGGGATAGGTACTTGTTTTACGTTCTGGGTCTTATTTAGGCACGAAAATGATCACGTAAACAGCCCTATTTTGGCTAAAAACACCCCGCTGTGCGGTACACATAAATAAACCGCATAGGCCGCTCGTAAGGTGTTAAAGTGAGTGAAGTGATCTGAAGAAACTGATTGTTACCATGCCTCGCACTTGTACGAACTGCGCCGGTAAGTTTGGTGAGTCCATGTTTGTTACTGTCGATCTTCAAGTCTGCCGTCTCTGCCAGCAACGAGAGAATTTGACAGTGAAATTAGATGAAGCCTACAACAAGATCAACGTCCTCACCATGAAGCTGGAATCACTCCAAGAGTTTGTAACACTCAACGTTGGAGTACCACAAACTTCAATTGTCACCGCAACTCCAGCAGCCACCAACGCCCCAACGTCAACTGCCACCAATTCAACCTGCAGTAGCCATTTCATCTGATGGTTCCGATACTCAAGAAAGAAATAGTAACTCTCTTCCCCCTCAAGACAACTTCTGTGTCGTGAGGAACAACGTTTGCCCCAAGACCAGGAAACCCATACCGATTACCGAGTGTCAAAACCGCTTCCAGATACTCGCAGACTCAGATGACGAAGCGGAAATAGAAGAAGTCCGGCTCGTGGGAGACTCGATGATACGTGGTCAGCTCACAGAGTTTTGCGCCAGAGCACCTAAGACCAGGAAGCGTTTTTGTATCCCTGGTGGTGGTGTGGACGACGTAGTTGCTGCAGTTGACGAAGTATCTAAGCTGGCCCCTGCTAATACAATGTACGTCATCCACGTTGGATCCAACGATGTACAGCGAACCCGGTCGGAAGATTTGCTTTTAAAGTACCAGCAGCTGATCAAGTCGTTTAAGGAGAAGTCATCAAGGATCATCGTCTCAGGAATCGTCCCCCGGCTTGGTGTAGAGAGCCGATTTTACAACATAGCCACCAGCACAAATCGTTGTCTAGCAAACCTCTGCAGGAAGGAAAAAGTGGGATTCGTCGACACCTGGGACAATTTCTACTACGATGACTATTTGTTTTCGGACGATGGAGTTCATCTGAACCAGGTGGGAGCAGCACGTTTTGGGCGTCTTCTCAACGATGCGGTGAAGTATTTTCGGAGAAGAAATCGACTCAGCACAGGACAACCAGGAAGGAGGACCGAAGACAGCGAGGGCGGCAACCTGCGAAGGAATTAAATGCTAATCTGTCAAGAACCGCGAATTTGGATAAAGCTCCAACAACACGACCCAAATTCAAAACCGCCAGGGATAACGACCGAGGACCGATGTCAGCCATGAATGTAAATGTAGATCCGACCAGAACCAAAAATTTGATTAAAGAACGTTCTGTGAGTTCTAAAACCGCAACTTTAAAGGTTTTCTATGCAAACGCTCGTAGCATACGCAATAAATTTTCAGATTTAGAGGAACTAGTGTTTACTGAAAATTATGATGTGATTGGTATAACAGAATCTTGGCTCAATACAGTAGATAGAGACTTTTTAGCAGAGTATTCACTTCCCGGTTATGTAATGTTTGAGAAAAGCCGAATAAATAAAAATGGAGGTGGCGTTTTATTTTATATCAAAGAAAGTCTTAACCCGACCCTCTTGTCAAAACCTCAAATTGTGAACGTCGACACATCTTTTGTGCAAATAAAGAATAATAAAGGTACAAAAATAATACTTGCATTAATATACAGACCTCCAGCTCAATCAGTGCAAACTGACCGAGAAATTTATGAACAAATTGCAGATGTAAGTAACTCACAAGATACCGTATTTTTGGCGACTTTAATTTACCTGTGACCAAGTGGGGCGATACTCTTACTTCACACTCCGGACATGACTTGTATACGAACTTGCAAGAGAGTTCGCTTTATCAATTTGTTCGAACACCGACCCGTGGTAATAACGTTCTTGACATTGTACTTGCAACAAAAGAAGAATTAATAGAGAATTTGAATGTTGGTGATGAATTCAGTAACAGCGACCATCGTACGATAACTTTCACTTTAAACTTTACTAGTAACGAACCAAATAGTAGCATCGAAAAAGTCCCTAATTTCAAGAAAGCAAACTTTCATAAACTTAGAGCTATGTTTAAAGAAACTGACTGGAGCTTTTTAATTAACAATAACGACATAAATACATCTTGGAAGTTATTCGAAACCACTTACCTAAAAGCAGTGCAAGACTGCATACCATCGAAAATACGGAGTCCAGGCCATAATAATAAGCCCAAATGGTGGAATAAAGATATTTCAAACTGCCTGCTTGCTAAAAAATTTGCTAATGATAGATTAAAATCCTCACAAAATGACGAAGAACGGGTGAAATTTGTAGAGCTACGACGCAAAGCCAAAAAGTTAATTAAGCAAAGTAAAAAGACCCTAGAGTTACATATTGCGAATCAAAGTAAAACAAACCCGAAAGAATTCTATAGTTATATCAGAAAGAAAAAAGTAGTTACTTCAACTGTTGGACCGTTAGTCGATGAAAATGGAGAATATACCAAAGACGAAGTACAAATGAGTAATGCCCTCAATACCTTCTTTGCATCAGTTTTTACAACAGAAGACCTCAGTGATACCCCTACACCATCGCCGATTCAGATTGATAATTCAGATGTTCTAAGCAATATCACCGTTACAGAGAGAGAAGTATTGAATTGTTTAGATAAACTCAAGGTAAATAAAACGCCTGGACCTGATACAATCTCGCCTAGAGTTCTAAAGGAAGCTAAGGATGAGCTCTCCAAACCACTGACATTACTATTCAATAAATCCTTGAAGTCTGGAACTATGCCTGATCAGTGGAAGATAGCCAACGTAACACCGATATTCAAAAAAGGCAGCAAATCCCTACCCAGTAACTATCGTCCAATTAGCTTAACCTCAGTTGTATGTAAAATGCTAGAAATGGTCATAAGAGACAGACTCGTAAATCACTTAGAGGAAAATAACATACTTAAAGATACTCAACACGGCTTTCGTAAAAAACGTTCCTGTTTAACAAACCTCTTAGACTTCTTCCACGATATCCTCAACCTCTACGATGAGAGTAAAGCTGTAGATATTATATACCTTGATTTTCAAAAGGCCTTTGACAAAGTTCCCCACAAACGTTTACTGCTAAAACTAAAAGCGCATGGAATACAAGACGGTGTGTTGAAATGGATAGAAAATTGGCTCAGCGACAGAAAGCAAAGAGTAGTCATAAACGGTAAGGCATCTAAATGGACCAATGTAAGTAGCGGGGTACCCCAGGGATCGGTACTAGGACCAATTCTCTTTCTAATTTACATCAACGACATAGATGAGGGTCTCACCTGTACAATCTCAAAATTTGCTGACGATACAAAAATTGCAAATAGCGTACTCTCAAAAGATCAAGTTGACGATATGCAACACAATCTAGATAAATTGTCACATTGGGCCCAAATTTGGCAAATGAGTTTCAATGCGGATAAATGTAAAGTACTACATATCGGATACCTAAATGAGAAAGCAAACTATTCGATGAATGGCACTCAGCTTAAGAATGTAAACAGAGAAAACCGATCTGGGAGTAACAATATCGAGTAACCTAAAACCGAGTCAACAATGTTCAGAAGTTGTTAAGAAGGCAAACAAAATAATTGGCTTTATAGGCAGATCATTTGAGCATAAATCCAAAGACGTAATCCTAACCCTTTACAATTCCTTAGTCCGCCCTCTTCTGGAATACTGCGTTCAATGCTGGTGCCCTTATTACCAAAAAGACATAAACAAGCTAGAACGAGTTCAACGTAGAGTTACCAAAATGATACCTAGCCTAAAGAACAAACCATACGAAGAGCGTCTTAGAGAATTAAATCTATTTCCTTTAACCCAGCGCAGATTAAGAGGTGACTTAATTCAAGTGTTCAAAATCATCAAAGGCATCGACAATATGAACTGTAGTAAGTACTTCACTATCGACCAATCTAATTACACGCGGGGAAACGGTTGCAAAATTATTGGTAAATCTTTTAACTCACACGAATCTAAGAATTTCTTCTTCAATCGAGTTGTCAACTTGTGGAATGGGCTTCCCCGAGACGTTATAGACTGCAGCACCGTTGATTCATTTAAATTCCGCCTAGACAAATATCTCGCATCAAACCCGCGACTGACTGCGTTTGTAAATGAATAACTTTATTTTATCCTCCCCTCAGTTACTAACCCCTATGTCCCCTACTAACTTCCTAGTCCTGCCACGTTAGTGGCAGGGCAGTAGTTCCCTTTCCAATGTTCCCTTACCCACTCCAAAGTTTGGACACTTGATCCTCAGTGCTTTGGAGGACAAGCAGCCTAGAAGGGTCACTAGATCTGTTGTTGCTTGATTTCCTTTGTACTCCTTTGTACTTACTTTATCCTCCTCCTCCCCCCACCTACTCTATCCTCCTCCTCCTCCTCCTCCCCCCACCTACTCTATCCTCCTCCTCCTCCTCCCCCACCTACTCTATCCTCCTCCTCTCCCCCACCTACTCTATCGTTCTCCTCCTCCTCCTCCTCCCCCCACCCCGACTTCCACCTCCACCTCCCTCCTCCTCCTCTTCCTCCTCCTTCCACCCCTATCTCGTCCCTCCACCTCCTTCCTCTTTTTTCCCCCTCCACCTCTTCTCACCCCCCCCCCCCCCCCCCCCTTCCTCCTCCTCTCCCTCTGTTCTCCAGTCGTACTTCAATTGATTCAGTAAAAATTAATATCAAATGCCGTTTACAATAATTAGCGTTAATAATCACCAATTAATATCTCTGACTGACGTACACACACACACACACACACACACACACACACACACACACACACGCACATCGTCTTTTGTGTGCGTGTGTACTAGTGTGTGTATCTCTGTTCCTGGCGATGTGTGTGTGCGCGTGTGTGTGTGTGTGTGTGTGTGGAAGTTGGTTGGATGGGAAGGGGAGTGCTTGTGTGAGTGTGTGGTGTTTGTGTATGCGCCCGTGTGTGTTGTGTGTAAGTTTATGTGTATTGAGTGTGTGTGTGTGTGTGTGTGTATGCGCCTGTGAGTGCGTATGTAAGTGTGTGTGTGATGTTTGTGTATGTGTGTTGTATTGGTGTATTGAGTATATGTGTGTGTTTGTGTGTTTGTATGTGTGTGAAGTAACCTTAATTACACTTCTTTCATCTTAGCACGTTTTTGTCTTGTGATTTTAAGTTAATAATAATATACAGTATTATGTTTTCTATGTGTATGAGGGAGACAAAAGGCAGGTTGCCTGTAACAAGTTTCTCCCCCAGACCCAAGAGTGACAGAGAGCCAGATTCAAGGGATGTTGTGGTTAAAATGCCTGGGCACACGAAGTTTAAAGCAGTTTATGTCATAAGATGAAGGAAAAATTGATTGAGGGAGAGAGATCTAGAGCTTACTAGTTGAGTAGAAGAAAGACTAAGAAAATTTGCCAATTCTTGAATTGGAGAGTAGGACAGGATAGGAGTGGAACTGTGTTGAAAGGCGGGTGCCTCGCACTCTCCGCAAGGGTGAGAGTACTGAGAGAGCTCTGTGGGACACTGATCGTTGTAATAACGATAGAAGACTGAAAGAGATGCAACATTGCGGCGTGTAGAAAGAGATTATTGGGAACTACTAAGAGGAAGTGAGTTAATGAGGCGAAATGCTTTGACTCTACTCTTCCGAGAAGTGTGGTATGGGTGGAACCTCCCCACACATGTGAACAATACTTGATACATGGGTGCACTGTGCCCCTATACTGAGCAAAAAGCTGTGCAGGGGTGTTAAACCAACGGAGACGGTTGAGCACACCTAACTTTCAGGAAGCTGTTTTAGCAAGAGTGGTAATATGATCTCTCCAAGAAAGGTTGGTTGAAAATGATACATCATGAATATTGAGAGATGAAGGGTTGATTTGTGTATTGTTGAAGAGTAATTGATATTCTTGTGGAGGATTGTTACGGTTAGTTAAATGGAGAAATTGGGTCTTGGAGGCATTGAAAGTAACAAGATTTTTCCTGCCCCAATCAGAAATAATTAATAGATCAGGAGATAGGCGTTCTATGGCCTCGTCCCGTGACTCTTGGAATGATTGCATGCTGGGTTGTTGTGAACAAGTAGTTAAATAGTGTAAGGTAGAGTCATCAGCATATGAGTGGATAGGACTAGAGTTACAGTTGAGGAGATCATTAACCCTTTGAAGCTCGGACGCGTTTTAGCAGTTTATTTTGGCTATCATTAGACAATTTTATGCAGCTTAGGAAGTATATGTGGGTATTAAATGGGTAACTACTATCTCAATCAACCCTCTGACTTCCATATACCGTTACTAATCTGACTAAAATAGTCTAATAGTAGCCAGAAACAGAACAGAAACGCGTATTGGAGCTTGAAAGGGTTAATGAATATTAGAAAGATAATTAGAAATAGGACAGAACCCTGAGGAACACCGGAGTTGATAGGTTGAGGAAGTGAGCAATGGACGTCCACAACTGCAGCTATGGAATGGCTAGAAAGGAAATTAGAGACAAAGGCACAGATGGAGGGATAGAAACCGAAGGAGAGTAGCTTAGAAATTAGAGATATGTGCCAGACTCTATCGAAGGCTTTCAATATGTCTAGCACAATATAACCGCCTGTTATACAAACAAACCTATACATTACCTCCGCCAAGGAAGTTGGACGGATTGTATGTTTTCGCCTCCATTTGTTAGTCTGTAACATTACCTAATCATCACTAATATCAAATCACTCTCAAAACCACACAATCATTACACATACGTCTTCATCACTTAAGGGGAGATTTCCACTTGAGGGTTTTTTTTCTTTGCCCCTTTCTCCCTCATGTTTAGCCCCATTGATTTTGAAATTTTAAGACGTTCGCCCCATTAGTTTGGCAATTTTAAGAAGTTTCGCCCCATGTATGTCACTTTTAAGACCTTTTGTCCCATTTAGGTGTCGATTTTTTCCTGGCGAGCGATAGCGAGCCCGTAATTTAAGAGCAACCGGCCTCTGGCCGGGACATTTTTCTACCGAAAAGTGTAAAAAAATTATCTTAAAAGGGGGTCTACGGGGTGTAATTTTAAGCTTGATGAAAACGTAGGGAACAAACTAAATACCTCCCCTTAAATCATATCACCACCACGTCAGTCACCATAACATAGCCTACTCCACACCACCACCACCACCACCACTACCCCTCACTATACAGACTCACCACCTCCATAACATAGCCTACTCCACACCACCACCACCACCACTACCCCTCACTATACAGACTCACCACCTCCATAACATAGCCTACTCCACACCACCCACCCACCACTACCCCTCACTATACAGACTCACCACCTCCATAACATAGCCTACTCCACACCACCACCACCACCACCACTACCCCTCACTATACAGACTCACCACCTCCATAACATAGCCTACTCCACACCACCACCACCACCACCACTACCCCTCACTATACAGACTCACCACCTCCATAACATAGCCTACTCCACACCACCACCACCACCACCACTACCCCTCACTATACAGACTCACCACCTCCATAACATAGCCTACTCCACACCACCACCACCACCACTACCCCTCACTATACAGACTCACCACCTCCATAACATAGCCTACTCCACACCACCACCACCACCACCACTACCCCTCACTATACAGACTCACCACCTCCATAACATAGCCTACTCCACATCACCACCACCACTACCCCTCACTATACAGACTCACCACCTCCATAACATAGCCTACTCCACATCACCACCACCACCACCACCACCACTCACTATACAGACTCACCACCTCCATAATGTTCCCATAATATCAAAACCTAACAAAAGCCTCACTTCACTTCAGGTGTACTTTACGAGTGTCCCAAATAACGTTTCTGCAATTATGTCGGTATGGAAATTAATAGACGTTACGTACATTTGTAATTACATCTCCATATATACATATATACATATATATATATATATATATATATATATACAGTATATACATATAATATATATATATATATATATATATATATATTATATATATATATATATATATATTATATATATATATATATATATATATATATATATATTATATGTGTGTAGAATATATTAATATATTATACTGTATATAAGAATAAATATTACAGTAACACAAAAGAAAACTTGTGCATATAATTAAAAGACAAATGTACGAGATAGACTCACCCACTCGGGAATCCCGCAGTGATTACCTCGCCATATGCTCACCTGGAAGAGAAAACAAAGGAATTAGTTTAAGGGGGGATGGGCGTATATTAGTTTAAGGGGGATGGGCGTGTATATTAGTTAAAGGGGGGATGGGCGTGTATATTTGCTAGTTTATTTAGCTTCTATTATTTTTGTGTTTTTAGTTTCCTTTTTAGTCCTCCATCAAGCTTAAGAACCCCCCCCCCTCCAAGACCCTCCTTGAAGATAAATTTGTACATTTTTCGATAGATAAATGTCCTGGCCGAAGGCCGCTTCCTCCTAAATTACAGGCTCGTGATCGCTCGTCAGGAAAAGATCAACACCTAAATGACATAAAGTCTTAATATTGACAAAGAAATGGGGCGAAACGTCTTTAAATCGCTAAACTAATGGGCCGAACTCAAAACTAAAGGGGCTAAACATGAGGGATATGGGGGGGGCCAGAAAAACTACTCATCTCCCCTTAACCCAGGAAGTGCGTAATAGGTCTAGGACTTAGTTAACCCTGGTGTGAATTAATGGCCGAAAAGGTTACCAACGCAAAACTTAATGAAATGTACAGTCACTCATAAACATATGTGGACCTCACCCATTTCTAGTTATGGAAGCATATCTCTCGGAGCAAATTTATGAATATATATTTCTATGTATCAAATACAAAATCATGTTATTTATTGAAAAGCGAGTTCCATCCAAAAATCAATCCAGATAGTTATAATTGCACATAGAAAATTATAAGGGCTCCACGAATTATTATAAGTGACTCTACATCAAGTTTATTGGCACAAAAATAATGTGGATGTGCTGTGGGCGTGGTCAGGAGTTGCACGGTTGGCGAGAACAGGTATAGGTAGCGCCAAAGAACTTGACACTAATCTTGATCCCTGACCTCTCTGTAACTCCAAAGGGCCTAAAGCAAATTGGCTGTAAATATCCACACCTATTTCTTGGTGGACTCTTCCCGAATGATAGAAACGTCAGCCTGGTTGCGTTCATTCATTTTGAGTTGTAAGAAGTTAAGGGTCAAGATAATTGTCAAGTTCACTGGCTCTACCTATAGTCGCGCAGCCTTGGTTTGGTCCGATGCGCCCAAGGGAGGAATAGGAGGGAGGGAGGAATTGTGTAATATTTCTTATATCTCCCTTATAAAGCAATATTATTTCACCACAAGGCATATGTGAAGAATTAGGACCAAGATTTAGGTGTAGGAAGTGAAGCATCTACATGTACAAATTCAGGTACACAAGAGTCGGGAATGGGATCGCCGCTGCAAGCAACCTTACGCTCAGTATAGGGCCTGCCACCGTGTTACGCTCAGTATAGGGCTGCCACCGTGTTACGCTCAGTATAGGGCCTGCCACCGTGTTACGCTCAGTATAGGGCCTGCCACCGTGTTACGCTCAGTATAGGGCCTGCCACCGTGTTACGCTCAGTATAGGGCCTGCCACCGTGTTACGCTCAGTATAGGGCCTGCCACCGTGTTACGCTCAGTATAGGGCCTGCCACCGTGTTACGCTCAGTATAGAGCCTGCCACCGTGTTACGCTCAGTATAGGGCCTGCCACCGTGTTACGCTCATAATAGAGCCTGCCACCGTGTTACGCTCAGTATAGGGCCTGCCACCGTGTTACGCTCAGTATAGAGCCTGCCACCGGTGTTACGCTCAGTATAGGGCCTGCCACCGTGTTACGCTCAGTATAGAGCCTGCAACCGTGTTACGCTCAGTATAGGGCCTGCCACCGTGTTACGCTCAGTATAGAGCCTGCCACCGTGTTACGCTCAGTATAGGGCCTGCCACCGTGTTACGCTCAGTATAGAGCCTGCCACCGTGTTACGCTCAGTATAGGGCCTGCCACCGTGTTCTCTCGCCTCGTATGGTACATATATATGGTTGGGTTACGTTCCAGAAAGCCCGATCTTAAAAGGAAAAATCATATAGCAAACCCTAAAATGAATGGAGTAAATGGGTATGCGTTCTCGGACCAGCCAAAACACAAACACAAATCGCCTAAAAACCAATAATATTATCGTAAATCAGTGCATCGGATAGTGAGGGAGACCTGTATATCTGTGGGTCAAGGAGAACCTTACCACCGCCTAAATGATAGTCAAGTTGTGTGTGGTGTGAGTGTGTGTGTGTGGAGTGTGAGTGAGTGTGTGTGGAGTGTGAGTGAGTGAGTGTGTGTGTGTGTGTGTGTGTGTGTGTGTGTGTGTGTGTGTGTGTGTGTGTGTGTGTGTGTGTGTGTGAGTGAGTGAGTGAATGTGTATGTGTGAGTGAGTGAGTGTGTATGTGTGAGTGAGTGAGGGTGTGTGTGTGTGTGTATGAGTGAGTGTGTGTGTGTGTGTATGAGTGGTGTGTGTGTGTGTGTGTGTGTGTGTGTGTGTGTGTGTGTGTGTGTGTGTGTGAGTGAGTGAGTGAGTGTATGTGTGTATCAGTGAGTGAGTGAGTGTGTGTGTGTGAATGTGTGTGTGAGTGAGAGTGTGTGTGTGTGTGTATGTATGAGTGAGTGTGCGTGTGTGAGTGAGAGTGTGTGTGTGTGTGTGTATGAGTGAGTGTGCGTGTGTGTGTGAGTGAGTGAGTGAGTGAGTGAGTGAGTGTGTGTGTGTGTGTGTGTATGAGGTGTACGTTTAATGTGTGTGGTCTCAATAGTTGTCATATTGGCATATTCCTGGTCCAATTTGCAACTACCTAAGCCTGTTTGCGCAGTTTTTGTATGCATTTTCAAAATCTCGCTTCCGGAAAGCTCATCGCTCTCGCCTATCAGAATTTTCCAGAAGGCTTATCGCGCTCCTCAGGTTAAGGGGGAGGCAGTTGCTTCTTCTGGACTCCTTCTCACTCATGCTTAGTTCCATATTTTTGAGATTTTAAGATGTTTGTCCATTAGTTTGGCAATTTTAAAATCTTTCACCCTATTTCTTTGTCAATATTATGACCTTTCATGCCATTCAGGTGTCGATGTTTCCTGGTGAGCCTGTATTTTTAGGAGGAACCGGCCTCGGCTGGAACATTTTTCTACCAAAAATGTACAATTTTATCTAGAAGGGGAATCTTGGGAATGTTTTTAAAAGCTTGGTGGAGGTCTAGGGATAAAAAAATATAATGCTAAATTAATTAATAAATCGACCAATAAATAAACCTTCCCCGCTTAATACTATAAACAAATGTACAAATTTAGCTTGAATGGGGTGGGCGGGGAGGGGTGCATGTTTTTTTTTTATTAGTTTTAAGGAGCTGAAGTCTGAAGATCATGTTTGTATTTTTGTTTTATATTTTTTAGTTAACCCACTGAACCCCAGCTAGTTAATAATAAATGTACCACCCAGGACCAGCAGGTTGTGAACAAAAAAACATCCAGAAAACACCAGGAATGGGTTAGAAATGAAGGAAAACCCACAAAAGAACGATCCCCTAGGTCATTAAAGGGTCTTACGGGGCGCCCGAAAATCGGAATTAACGTGGTGAAATGGGTAGGCAAAAAACAGACAAAAACAGGTTTTTGCGTGCTCACGCGCACGCGGTTGGACTTTGAGTTTTCAACCATCGGCACTGTTGCGTGGGATACTTACACAGTTCCCATACAAATCTGAGCCCTCTAGGAGCCATAGGACCGGAGTAATTAACCGCGACGCACCCTATGCGGCTCTGGGGTTTAGCGTTACAAACATTGCCGACGCAAACGTGCCGTCGCTGGGGTTCTGTGGGTTAACCCTCATCTAGTGGGGAGTTTTGGGATATTTTGGGCATATTCAGGCCCTCCTGAATGATCAATCAAGTATCTGCATGAAAAGAAATGTATTCAGCAAAAAACTAGGCTCTACAAGCTTCAAAATGAGACCAGAACGAGCTACGTAGCACTCGTCGTTTTGATGCAGTGGTACCACCAACATGGGAGTTTAGCGTATAGCGGCATATTTTTTCCAGCTACGCTCACTACTGGCTACACTGCCGGCCTCTCGAGAACAGAGGGAGCGTGAGTCAGTGGGCGGCGGTAAGCCCTGGGTGTCGGCCGTGTGGCCTGCTGCGCTCCCGGCCATTTGCACTCGATTTTAACCCTTTAAATGCCTTAATAATGCTCCTAACTTGCTGCTTTTTAGATACGGACTTAAGTCGGGCCCCACTCTTTAAGTGTTAAGGGGCAAACTAAATATTCGGGTTTCGATTTGTTTTCTGGGCGAAGGATAGCCAACCTGTAAATTAAACTACATACTTCTTCTAATCGTCAAAATAACATATATCTCATTATATAATCGAGATGTTCTGCAATCTTTTAACGGGTAGACATGCTTCCTAAGCTGAATAAAACCGTCTAATATATATATATATATATTCTCTTTTAAACAGACGAGGCATATTTTTCTACAGAAACTACATGTCTTCCGACCACACACAACAGACGAATCCATTATGAAAGAAATAATTCACAAAAATGTCCTCTCCACCAACCCTGACAATAAGATAAAACTCATTATTTACTACAAATCTCCTAAGACCTCCAACCTTGTCCTCCGTAACCGCCCCATTTCCACCAACCAACCGAAAGACGATCATGTGATATATCAGCATATTTGCACCTCTGAGGACTGTGGACCCCTATCCTATGTTGGTATGACACAGACTCGCCTTTCCCGTCGACTAACCCTCCACCTTCAATCTGGCGCTATAAAAGATCACTATCAAGCCCCCCACCATCTTGCCCTAACTCGCGCCGACCTAGACAAACAAACCACCATACTCGACAAAGAATCAGACCCCAGAAGACTAGCTATTTTAGAAGCTCTATATATCCAAACACTCAACCCCAGCATCAACAACCAAACACAAGACCCTCAAATTCTTCCTTCAGGCAAGCGCTACAGGCATGTTGCCCCCCCTTCCTCTCGCCCCGTGCCCCCATACCTTACGCCTCCGCGCTCAGCACACAACTGACAACACCAACCAATCACAGCCACCCACAGCCAACAACCAACCACCGATAAGATTTAGTGCCCGTCTCGCGAACAGACTGCCTTCCAACAATGAACAGCCACCACACACCCAGTAGCTCCGCCCACCTTCCTATTCTTGATCCTCGAATTTTGTATAAATATGATACCTTGTCCCTATTCTAATCATTACCTCTCCTTTCCCTTTCTCCCTTCCTTTCTCCCTTTCTCCTTTCCCTCAAGATGTTTACTTGTGAAATGTTGGATCCACCATGAAATTTGCTAACCTGTTGTACCTCATCTCTGAACCCCAGAGGAAAATTGTTAGAACTATTGAAAGCTGTAACAATAAAATCCTTAATGCTGAAACTGCCATTGCCTTTAACCTCGTCTGTTTAAAAGAGAATCTATTACCTGGCTATACTAACATATATATATATATATATATATACACAAACACATACATATATATATATAATATATATATATATACACACACCCACGAGTAAGAAAAACAAAACTACCTAGCCTCACACAAAATATAGGACAATGAGTCAGGATATACACACAAACTCTAGCTGGTGAATTGTTTGAGAGCACCAGAGACCTACAGAACAAAACCCCCATCCCGTGAACTAAACTATATTACGGTATATTATATAATTCTCACAGGCCTGGGATGTAACAGGAATGGTCTGGGAAGCGTTCAAATTACCGGAATACCAGGTTTATGTAGTTTTTTCTCTCTATCTGTCTGTTTATGTATTGTATGTATCTCTCTCTCTCTCTCTCTCTATATATATATATATATATATATATATATATATATATATATATATAATCTCACAAATACACGTGACCTACTAAAGCTGGGCTCGAACCTCCAACAATCAGGACGATTATCGTGGTAGAGTTAGTTAAAACATGGACAATCGTCCTGGATATCGGTGTATCAAGCCCGGCTGCAAATATACAGTATATATATATATATATATATATATATATATATCGGTATATATATATTACGTCACCGCGACTCTACACATTTACTTATTATTTACGTATTTATATTACGTAACGGTAACCAAAGTACCTCGTTCTCATAACGATATAAGTGGGATTATATCTCTAGATGACATCAATAACAGTAAAAAACCTAGAAATGTTGATGGTGAGGTATTCTTGTGACCGCTAAGGCTACGGTATTATGTTGACAATACTGTTGCCCGTCCAATTACCGTAAAATAACGAAACTCTTAACAGAGCGGGCCACTCCAAACCCCTCTCGTTCCTTCCTCCCTGTCTGCACACACAATAACAATTCCTGGGATGAAGGTTAAATCCGGCTAGTTTTCAAGCCCTTCAGTACCGGTGACGTCCTTTGCATTATATAATTTGGCAACTATTAGGGTGTTTTATTCAGTGCCAGAATGACCAATAGCAATTAATAGATCTTCAACTATCTCATTATCAGGTCGTTCTTAAGTTGCATAACATCGTCTAAATATAGCAAACGTAAGACAAAACAGACGTCACCGGTATTAAAGTGGTTAATTGGTTTATGTGAGTGGCAATACAGTAACAGAGAATGAGGGGCATGTATTTAACCCATTAATTGGTTTATGTGGGTGGCAATACAGTAACAGAGAATGAGGGCATGTATTTAACCCCTTCTGTACCGGCGACGTCTTTTTAGTTTTATTCTAGCTATATTTAGATGATTGTGTGCAGTTTTAGAAGGGTGTATGGTAGTAAAAAGGGTTAAGTGAGATAGTTCAAAGCCTGTTCATTGTTGGAGGCCCCTTCAAAGCCTGTTCATTGTTGGAGGCCCCTTCAAAGCCTGTTCATTGTTGGAGGCCCCTTCAAAGCCTGTTCATTGTTGGAGGCCCCTTCAAAGCCTGTTCATTGTTGGAGGCCCCTTCAAAGCCTGTTCATTGTTGGAGGCCCCTTCAAAGCCTGTTCATTGTTGGAGGCCCCTTCAAAGCCTGTTCATTGTTGGAGGCCCCTTCAAAGCCTGTTCATTGTTGGAGGCCCCTTTTAAGCCGAGTAAATCGTCTAATAGCAGGCAGACTATAGTTAAGGGGAGATCTCCACTTGAGGCATTTTTTTCTTGACCCCTTTCTCCCTCATGTTTAGCCCCATTGCTTTTGATATTATAAAACGTTCGCCCCATTAGGTTAACGATTTTAAGAACTTTCACCCCATATTAAGACCTTTCGTGCCATTCAGGTGTCGATTTTATCCTGGCGAGCGATAGCGAGCCTGTAATTTAAGAGGAACCGGCCTTTGGCCGGGACATTTGTCTACCGAAAAATTTACAAATTTATCTTGAAAGGGGGTCAAGGGGGTGACATTTTTAGATTGCTGGAGGAGTAGGAAACAAACTAAAAACCTCCCCTTAAAAGGACGGCGCCGGTACAAAAGGGGTTATGCAATCCCTCTGTACTGTTAACAAATACAGAAGAGCCCCTAATATGGCGGAGGTTGACCGACCTCTGTAACTCTAAGGGACTCCAAACTGCACCATAATTTTACTGTAAACACCACCGCCACCACAGTTGGAACACATGAGGGCTGCAGGGGGGGGGGATGTTCAAATTACAGGCGGGCTAAGCAGGACACACGAGAGCACACAAACACACACACACACACACACACAGTACGTAAAATCGGGGTCAGGAATAATTGCACACCTGACGATAATAGAAAGACGGTGAGCATTAACCACATTTGTACGTCTTTTTAACATTATTCTGGCTACTGATATACGATTTTACTCACTTTTAAAGAGCCTCCAGCAATTAACCGGCTTCGAACTATCTCATTTCACCCTATTTACTACCACAGATCCTTCGTAAACTGCACAAAACCTTCTAAATATACTGTAAACTGCACAAAACCTTCTAAATATACTGTAAACTGCACAAAACCTTCTAAATATACTGTAAACTGCACAAAACCGTCTAAATATACTGTAAACTGCACAAAACCGTCTAAATATACTGTAGCTGTAATAACATAATAAAGACGTCGCCGGTACAGAAGGGGTTACTGCCTGGGCCCCACATACAGGATTTGTTATGTGGGTGGTCACGATCTAGGCAATAAGTGGCGTCGGGGCAACGACGAGGCAATGATCGGCATGTGTCATTTGCCACACGAGGTGCAAGGTACGATCATTCCCAGGGGTCGGTTAGTGTACCCAAACGTACACTCCAGGACGTAAATCCTTACCTTAATATGAACCCTGCAACACTATCGTTCGCCAGGAAACAAATCGACAGCTAATTAGCACGAAAGGTGTCAATATTGACAAAGAAATGAGGCGAAATGTCTTAAAATCGACACGCTAATGGGGCAAACATCTTAAAAGTAATGGGGCTAAACATAGGGGAGAAGGGGGTCTAGAAAAACAACCCCTCTCCCCTTAAATGTATTAGCAATATTTATGTCGGGGGTCACTATTTGATCATCTCCAATAACGGGCCTATTCCGCTTATTATTGATCTGTTGTTGTTGTTTAAGGGGAGATCTCCACTTGAGGGATTTTTTGCTGGACCCCTTTCTCTATCATGTTTAGCCCCATTGCTTTTTAGATTTTAAGACGCTCGCCCCGTTTAGTTTGTCGATTTTAAGAACGTTCGCCCCATTTCTGTCAATTTTAAGAACTTTCGTGCCATTTAGGTGTCCATATTTTCCTGGCGAGCGATAGCGAGCCTGTAATATAAGAGGAACCGGCCTTCGGCCGGGAAATTTTTCTACCGAAAAATGTAAAAATTTATCTTGAAATGAGGTATAGTGGGTGTAATTTAAAGCTTGATGGAAGTCTAGGGAACAAACTAAATACCTCCCCTTAAGTATATATAACGTGGTAGGGCCAGATATAGGCTACCATACCCATAGAGCAGTTGGCAGTATGTACACTCGGTCAAAAAAATATCTGCACCCCTACGCTGATCATCTGGTGTGTACAGCTTGATAGGGTTGGCACCTCTGCCTGTAACTATATCCATGTGTCAGAGACGATCGTCTCTGACACATGGATATAGCTGCAGACAGAGGTTCCAACCCTATCGAGCTGTACACACCAGGTGATCAGCATAGGGGTGCAGATACTTCAATGACCGAGTGTACATACATGCTTAGATTAATATGCGGTATTCGAGAATGCATACTATATCGTAAGCTTATGCATAAACCTTTAACTGTCTTGATAGCGTAATGGTTAGTGTGAGGAAATTTGGTGTGAAAATCCCAGGTTCGAGTCCTTGGAGTACCACATGTATTCATAACTTGCATTGCTTTAATTAGTTAGGTTTATTTGTAAATTAATTGGTGGGTTGGTGAAAACAAAAATGAATATACCTTTGAGGGTGTCCATCCCTCTCGGATTCACACAATTATTTTTAGTTTGTCCCATAGATTTAAGAAAACACCTGCCCAGACTCCCTTCAAGATAGTATTACAAACTAAAACGCCTCCCCCCCCCACAGATCATCTTCAAGCTAAGTTTGTACATGTTTCGGTAGAATGATGTCCACGCCACAGCCACACAGTCAAATATTAACACATGCTCATACATACATACCAATTATTGTAATTATTCCTCTCTCTCTCTCTCTCTCTCTCTCTCTCTCTCTCTTCTTATTTAATATTTGTATTATTATTATTATTTGTATAATTAATATTTGTTCACTTTCTCACACACACACACACACACACACACACACACACACACACACACTCTCTCCCTCCACACCATCTGTCCACCCCACTCGTAATAACACACAAATCAGGCTCATCCAACATTAACAATTTTTCCCTCTTTTTATGACCCTGAATATGTGAAGCTGTTGCCCACTATATACCCGTGAACAAATGAGGGCCCGTGAATTTA